>JAJSOM010000103.1:0-59378 GCA_023052935.1 Piezodorus guildinii
ACCGTGTATACATTGCTTATCTTTGATATGATTGTTTGTAATGGTAATATAATATGACAATTATTGTATCTATTTTATAATTTTCTATTTTTTGTCTGGAGTATAAATATGAAATCAAAAATTTACTAAATGTCGGAATAATATAGTAGTTAATAATTTATTGAAACTCATGACTTGAAAATATTGAATCTTAAAGTTCAATCAATAAATTATTGTTTTTATATTGATTTCCTAACAGGGAAAACGTGTTTTTAGTTTAAGATCATGTGAAATGATTTTTATTTCAATTTTCCTTTTCAAAAATATTCTTAAGACAAATAATAAATTGACTAAATGAGTCATAAGAAATGGTCAAAATATCATGAGCAGGTAAACTTGGCAAGGATTAGGTTCAAAGAAGACCGAATATTTGCCCAAAGCAATAAACCATAAAAATGTTTAGCTCTCGGTAAACAAGGGTTGTGAGGGATAGAGCCTTTGTGATAGATAACTTTACCTACTGTCATAAAACATATCAAAGGTAATAAAAACATCTTACACGTAATAAACCCATTGCTGGAAATTTTACAGGAATTCAATTCAATTCAAATTTTACAGTATATTGAATTTATTATTAAACCTATTATTTTGATTATTTTAACTTTGAAATCTGAAATTGTTTCTTTAGTATATTAATAACATAATTTATACACTATGGAAGGGAATGTTTTAGCATAACCTGGAGCAAAATTAAATCTATAATCAGTACTTTATAGAAATAATTAATGTTCTTTAGATAAAATCGGTTCAAAAGATACTTTTTTTCTTTATCTCCAAAAATAACTGAGTCATTGACGTATAATTTCAATAACTGACAAAGGTAGAGTTACAATTTATTTTAAATTTTCCTTCTTATTTTTTGGTTCATATCTGTGTCATGATCCTTGTACTCTCTCCATGTTTACTAATTTTTTTTTTGATAAATAACGAAGTAATGGTCGTATGTATATGAAAATTTGTATTTATTTATTTTCGTTATAATTAATCGTGTTGTTGAGATTCTAAAGCTCTATACATATTTTCTTCATCTTCAAAAGAAACAGAATTATCGACGAGTATATGTTTAAAATTTAATTTAATTTTAGGTTTAAAATGATCACGGTGTACAAATTCTAAACCTCCCAACACCCTTTTTTTTATTTTGAAACTTACTCAGTTGTGGACATATAAATTGGTAAAATTTCAGTTATTGTCTTTCTTTTTCTTAATAATTAATCCCGGTGTCCTTGTTCTAAAAATGTAAAAAAAAAAAAAAAAAAAAAAAAGCCCTCTACCTTCGACAATAACTAAGTTTTGGGATTTTTTTTATAGGTAAAATTTCATTTATTTTTATTAGTTTTTATAATTAATTGCGGTGTCCTGATTCTAATACTATAAAAATAAATGTTCTCTATTTTCAATAATAACCAAGTTTTGGGAGAAATAATCTTTTATAATTTGTGACTTGACCATACAGATCATTTTTTTTTTTTTGTCTCCTTTGTTTATTGCGAAGTATTAATTCTAAAACTCTCTCCGTTTTTCCTCAATTTCTTAATAACTGAGTTATGGACGTATGTATTGGTAAAATTTCATTTATTTCTTTTTTTCTTTTTGTTTTTTATGATTTGACCATATTGATAATTTTTTTAATAAATTCAATCTTCTATAAATTTTGTTTTCTTCGCGATGGCCTGTTCCTAAAACTCGAAATTTCTTCCTCAATTTTAAAATACAATTTAAGTAACGTATTTATGGGTAATTTTTTTTTTTAAAATAATTAATCATGTATTATTTCTAAAACTCTATACATTATCTTTCCAAACCTCTACATTTTTTCTCCATCTTAAAAAAAATAAAACAGATTTATGGAGGTATAATAAATAAAATTTAATTTTTTTTCATCATAATTAATGGTGGTATACTGATTCTAAAACTCTTTTCATTTTTTTTATCTCTCTCTTCAAAAATAACTGATTATTGCTTTGCCAACCTTCATAGGTCCACAGCAAAGGCCATCTTCAGGGCATATTAGGGTAAAGCATTTAGAGAAAATTGTAAAGCCAGTGACCTTCAAAGTGGAGCTACAAATATAGTAAAAGCAATAAACAGTTAAAGACAATTTCGCTATTTTCTTTCTTTGACTGCCTCTCAGATTATTTCCTTCCTGAATCTTCCAATGGTTAGCTATTTATATTGATTAATAAACTTAATGATATTGAGGGTGTATAGTCGACTGTAGAAACTATTATAGGTGGAATAGTCAGGAATCAGTCATTTTTAAAAAGTTTTTAATTTTGCCAAGGTTTCGGCTCAAGCTTGTGAGCCATCATCAGGGCTACAAACATCAGAACAAAAGAGATACATATTAATATGATAATGAAAATTTTCTTCTGAATGTAGTGACAATGATAACATTTGAAATAAAACAGAAAATATACCAACATACTTAAATATTATAGATACAAATAATGATAATATGATACATAATCTGATGATGATAAGCATAACAAATTTTACAGAACTTTAGACTTTAATATAAAAGTAAAAAAAACATATATATATAAACGTACCATTACTGAGCCATGTCCAAGCATAAATTGAGGAAAACCATAAACATAGGTAGTATGGGGAGGGGTTCGTGTAAAAACCCTGAAGGTTTTCCCCTCTAAGTGTAAATACTACAGCTTATCTTTGTTTTTAAAAAGTTTTACAAAATTATATAATGGAAAAAACAAAATAATATATCCGTATGTACAATAAGGTTGAACATTTTTAACAGAAAATTATAAACACTAGAATCTGAGGTATTTAAAAGAACATGAGGTATATAATAAAAAAACAAAATAAAATAAATAAATAACAAAAACAAGAACCAGAGGTGTTGTAAACAAAAAGATAAATATACAGTAAATAAATAAAATATACATTACACAAGCAATTTGTACAATAAAGTGATAGAGTTATAATTTAAGGAGACGGAAGATGTTAGCATACGAGGGAGAAATTATCTCTTTGTCAGTTTTATGATTTACGGGAAACTGACATAAAAGAGATTGTCATAAAACTGACAAAGAGATAATTTCTCCCTCGTATGCTAACATCTTCCGTCTCCTTAAATTATAACTCTATCACTTTATTGTACAAATTGCTTGTGTAATGTATATTTTATTTATTTACTGTATATTTATCTTTTTGTTTACAACACCTCTGGTTCTTGTTTTTGTTATTTATTTATTTTATTTTGTTTTTTTATTATATACCTCATGTTCTTTTAAATACCTCAGATTCTAGTGTTTATAATTTTCTGTTAAAAATGTTCAACCTTATTGTACATACGGATATATTATTTTGTTTTTTCCATTATATAATTTTGTAAAACTTTTTAAAAACAAAGATAAGCTGTAGTATTTACACTTAGAGGGGAAAACCTTCAGGGTTTTTACACGAACCCCTCCCCATACTACCTATGTTTATGGTTTTCCTCAATTTATGCTTGGACATGGCTCAGTAATGGTACGTTTATATATATATGTTTTTTTTTACTTTTATATTAAAGTCTAAAGTTCTGTAAAATTTGTTATGCTTATCATCATCAGATTATGTATCATATTATCATTATTTGTATCTATAATATTTAAGTATGTTGGTATATTTTCTGTTTTATTTCAAATGTTATCATTGTCACTACATTCAGAAGAAAATTTTCATTATCATATTAATATGTATCTCTTTTGTTCTGATGTTTGTAGCCCTGATGATGGCTCACAAGCTTGAGCCGAAACGTTGGCAAAATTAAAAACTTTTTAAAAATGACTGATTCCTGACTATTCCACCTATAATAAACTTAATGGTTTGAAAGTACCAGTAGTAATAAGTACAGAGGGAACCCAGTGATTAAAGAATTCAATGAAACTTCTTTTGATATGTCTTTAAAATACATAAATATTTTAACTAACAGGAGCCAAATCGTTCTACCATCTGTTATCATATATTGTATATAACTGGGGGTAGAGAGACCGTCCTCACCCCAACCACCTCTATAAAGTGGGTACACGAAGATTGGGGAGAAAATCTTGTGGATTAGAGTAGAAGTTAAATAAATCAAAGACCCTTTTGATAATTTTTAATATTTGAATGTTTCTAATCTTGGTGTAGATCAAAACTTCTTCTACAAAGTTAATATTGTTTTGTTTTTGTTTATAGAAAGTACTGCAACAGAAGGAGAGCAGTACCTGCAAATGGACATTGAAATCGAAACTGGAACTTCATTTTCTGAACAAAACATAACAGGTAAACATCTTATCAATCATAATTACATTAAAAACTTAATTTTGTTTTGTTAATTGTTTACAGAATATACTGAAACTATAAATATGAGATAGAAATCCTAGGTTCTATCTCATATTTGTTATCCAGCATCTATAATAAATAGGAATGTTTTTAAAATACAATATTATAATACCATTTTGTAATTTTATTATTTCAGGTAAACGGAAGAGAGATTCTGAATATGATGAAGATGAAAGAGAGTGGAAGAGGTTCTTGTCCGAAGAGGAACAACCCTCTCCTATGGATGATTTCTACAACTATCTGAAAGATGAAGACAAGCAAAGGATGATGGAGGAGATAAGAGAGAAAGAAAACAAATTATTTATCCTGAGATGGTCCCAGAAGAGGAGAGTGCGGACAATAACATCGACTACTTTAGGCAAGGTCAAAGAGGAACTGGCGGACTTGTTCTTCAAGTACGAGCAGTTGGCCATGTAAGTATTGCTACAATATTAACCTTCATATAGTCTTCTTTTATTATTATTGTTAGCTAATAGGATTTCTTTTATTTTCTTAAATATGTTATTTTTTTGTATAAAATAGACATTTTTTAGAAGATTTTTTTATTTCTATATATTATTTTATATATATAGCTATTATATTATTTTTTAAAACAACTTTATTATCATTTCAGGCGCATTGAAGCAGATCAGCACTCACAAGTGGAAGCTGCCGTCGAGACTGGACCTTCATTTTCAGACAACACCACCACAGGTAAGGATTAATCATTAATCACAATATATTTTATTCCATTATTTGTAATTTAAAAAAATGACTTTTTTGCTACATGGATTATAAAATATTATTTACTGTGGGACCACTTGTAGCTGGGTGGCTAGCATAACAGCCTTCTGTGCCAAAAGTCACGGTTTAAAACCTATAGGTGTTCCTAGGATTTTTTAATGGGAGTAAAATATCCTTATTTATGCCGTCCTTTGGAGGGGATGTTAAAAGGTGGTCCCGAGCCTGTGCGATGTCAGGTACTCGTTAAAGATCCCTATCCTAATAAAACCTGGATAGGCAAAATTTAGGACTCCCACTGTAGCATCGTCCAATTAGCCATAGTAGCATAAAGTGATGTTAAATAAATAAACAAGATTATTTATTGTGTCCTGGTTTGAGTCTATATCTTTACCTAGGACTTCTATCTCTATTTTTAGAATTTTATTAAAATTTTATAATACAAGTTTATTGTTTTATTGTTTCAGATGAACTGAAAATAGATTCTGAATCTTCTTGTGATGGCGATTTTGATTACCCTGATGATGACAGTGATGATGAAGATGAAAGAGAGTGGAAGAGGTTCCTGGCTGAGGAGGAACCCTCTTCTACGGATGAATTTTACAAGGATCTGACTGATGAAGACAAGCAAAGCTTCATGGAAGAGATAAGAGAGAAACAAAACAAATTAGTGATCCTGAGATGGTCACACCAGAGGTGTGTGGAGACGATAACATCAACTACCTTAACCATGGTCGAAGAGGAGCTGGCAAATTTGTGGAACAAGTACCAGCAGTTGGGAATGTAAGTATTGAAATCAATATTAATCTCTTTTATTGTTGTTAAACTTCTATTAAATATGTCGGTGTAGCGATATATTCTTTTTTAAAAACACTTTATTATCATTCCAGGAACATTGAAGGAGAACAATACGTGCAAGCGGAAACTTCTAACAAAACTGGACCTTCAGTTTCAGGCAACACCACAAGAGGTAAGGATTAATCATTAATCACAATATATTTTATTCCAATATTTATCATTTACAAAATGATTTTATTGCTACATGGATTATAAATCATTATTTATTGTGTCCTGGGTTTGAGTCCAGTAGTGGTAGGATAATGATTGATTAGGAAAAAAAGTCCTTTCGGTTTTTTAGGGTGAAATAAGACTCAATGTATTATAGACATAAATTTTATTTTAATCTACAATATATTGACCATTATTTAATACGACTTTTCCCATCTTTTCACCAACTCCATAATGCCATGTTCATAGCATGTCTGGAGTTTATTTTTATTCTGCTGTAACAGTCCTGGATCAACTCTTGGGTTGGAATGCTCTCCTAGTGTTCGTCCAGTCTCTATTAAGTGGGTACCGACAACTTGAGGGGTGGGAGGGGGAGGAGGAAAGGACCCAGTAGTTGTCAGAAAGCCTCCTTTGGCCATTTCTTTCTCCCATCCTCCCTGAGCAGCCAAACAGGTGAAGCTGCTAGTTTTCAATATTATATAACATATTTTGCTCCTGGCCTATAAGGTTTCTGATTGTACTGTTAGCTATGTGCTGAAGCCTTCGTATACAGCAGCTTCTTCTGAGGAAGTCCATCTTCCGTACACTAATTTCTGGACTTCTGTTTTATATCCCTGTACAGGCACAGTACTGTACCAAAGCGAGGATCAAGAAGTAATATATTCTTGTTGTCAATGAGTTAATATTTTTATTCCATGATATAAAAGTTTAGGATCTCAATCATCATTTTTCCTCTAGAGATTTCCATTTCTATATCTTTACCTAATTCTTCTATCCCTATATTCTATATTTACAATCCTAGCTCTATAATAAATGAGAATGTATTTTATATGTTATAATACATGTTTATAATTGTATTGTTTCAGATAATCTGAAAAGAGATTCCGAATCTTCTTGTGATGGTGATTTTGATTACTCTGATAACAACGATGATGAAGAAGATGAGTGGAAGAGGTTCTTGTCCGAGGAGGTCCAACCCTCTTCTCTAGATGATTTCTACAACTATCTGAACGATGAAACAGGCTAAGCATGATGGCTGAGATAGGAGGCAAAGAAGACTAATTTACTATATTTATGTTCACAAATTGTTTATTATTATTATTACTAGCTTATAGGATTGAATTAATTAAATAAAATTATGTTATCTAAATAATTTATATATATTTTTGTCGGAGGATATTTAATTTGTATTCAATATGTACCTGAAGCAATATGTTCTTGCTATAAATAACTTTATCATCAATAATTAAGCTTTATTAATGCCAACATTTCTTGGATTTTCATCTCCAGGACATTGTTTTATATTTTAATTATGATGTATATATGTATATAAAAACTATTGACAGAAGAAATGTTCTGAATATGGTTCAAATTGATGAAATGGTGACATTAATATAGCACATTAAACTATTGATAATAAAGTAATAATTACTTCAGATAGATATTGAATTCCAATAAAAATATCTTTCTAAGGCTGTGAATCACTATAGTTATTATTATTAGAACTGAAATAAATAGTAATATTTACATAATATATATTTAAATTGTATTATATAGTTGTAATTATACTATTGTAAATATTGAGTTATATTACTGTAAATATTGAGTTATATTATTGTAAATATTGAATTATATTTTTGTAAATATTGTATCAAATAATAATTGTATATAATAGTTTTTAGATTTAAATCATAAACCATAAATTTTATATCGTTTTTAATTTTTTTTTCTTTATAAACCTACAAATAGAATATATTCCTTAAACATTCCACATTTACTGCCGAGAGAAATGCTTTATTTATTTGGCGATGCTGCCCAAATACATTGCTTACGTAACACATTATACTTTATCAATCCCTTGGACATATTTCACATACATTTTCAATTTTTTTTTTTTTTCCTATTCTAAAAAAAAATTATAATATTTAAATTTTTTTTTTTCTCTTTCAGCTATTTCCATTATTTTATTTTATTTCTCTCTACCACTATATTTGAAATTTATACCTTTGGTGCGCACATTACATAATCGAAATATAATCAAATTCACCATTTATTTGCCATACAGGTGATGGTGGATGGTCCCCAGGGAGATACATACTCAAACACTAGATTAATTTTATAATTCAGTGATGGAACTATGATATATATCCATTGATTACAATGTTTAAAGAAAATAAACTAGTATTATTAAAGAATTTCCAGTAATTAAGTTATAGAATTCATAAATAAATACTTCTTCTTCTTTGACTTCTCCCTATAGTGCCATAGCAGCGTAGGGGAGCGTTTAGCCTCCGGATCCAATCCTCTCTATCCCCTGCTAGGTTCCTGGCCTGGCCAACATCTTTCCCTCTTCCTCTGCAAAGCTTGTCAATGTACTTCAGGTAGGAAATCCTTGGTCGCCCCCGAGGCCTTCTCCTATCTGGCACGTAATCCATGGTTATTAGGGGATCCCTGTGATCCTTTATTCTAATGACGTGACCGAACCACTTCAAATGATGGGTTTGCAGAATTTCCTTTAATGGTGCAACCTCCAGTTCCTGGCGTATCCGTTCATTTCTGACACGATCTCTTGTTGTCTTACTCACTGTCTTCAGAGGAACTTCATTTCAGCAGCTGTGACTCTGCTCTCCTACCGGTCCATCAATATCCAGCTTTCAGCTCCATACAGGAGTATAGGCAAATATACTGATTTAAAGATATGGAGCTTAACACCTCTACCCACCTCTCGCTTCCCTATCACAGTGTTGCAGATCTGATAGTGGACTGCATTTGCCTTAGTAATTCTATTTGATATTCTACTTTCCCAGATTTTCCTATCACTGTGCCGAGGTAGGTGAAATCCGTAACTACTTCCATTTCCTCTCCGTTACAATATATATAAAATCTTCCGCTTGCCTTCCCACTTGTAGTATCTTGCTTTTGCTGGTATCTATTTTCATTTCTTTTCGGCTCAGTTCTTCTTCCCATTCAGTCATCGCTTGCTGTAACTTATCAACAGTGTTAGCCACAAGAACAATATCATTGCCAAATAAATAAAGCATTTCTCTCTCCTGGCACTACTGTCCTGCATGGACCAGGACCTCCCTTATTACTCTCCTCCACTCCCTCCTATACCTGGCAAGCAAACGCCATCTTCTAATGCCTATGTTATTTAGGATGTTCTCAACTTAGTCCTGCCACCTAAGATGTGGTCTTCCTCTACCACTTTGACTACTGTTTTTACACTTGGTAATACATTCTCAGGGCATACATGCTACATGCCCTAGTCATCAGATCTTGTTCTCTCTCACGATGGAGTCTAAATCTGGTTTTCCATACATTCGAGTACTATTTGGGAGTAACCTTTGAACATTGAGTAAGCTAGTAAAATATTCTCTCCATGTTTTCATTAATATAGTTGGTTCGCTGATTAGATTGCCTCCTTTATCATTGCATACACTAGCTTTGGGCTGGAGACCAGTTTTAATTTCCCTTACACCTTTATAAAATTTTAGCGTTATTTTTGCATCATAATCAGTTTGGAGCACTTCTAGCTTACTTTTTTCGAAACTCCACTTTTTTCCAACTCTGGCTGCATATCATCTTTGCCATTCTTCTCATTACAATATAATCCTTCCTACTCCTTGTACCCAGAGAAAGCTTCTCTACGGCTCGGTTGCATTCCTTATCATACCACATCTTTCTCTAGCTAGTCTTATTTTCAATACAATTGAGTATAGGAACATGGAACATAAAAACCACCACAAGAAAAACAGTGGAAATCGTGGAGGAGATCATAAAGTACAAGGGACATTCTTGGCGTCTCTGAGGCAAAAGGAAAGGAATTGAGGATATGAGATAAGGGATATACTCTCTCTTATTCAGGAGTCCCTAAAGGTGATAATGGAAAGGAAGGAGTCGGTTTTGTCGTTAGTGAATCACTATATAAGAAAATGGAGGAATGAGAAGCTGTATCGCACAGCCAATTTCTATTTGTCTCTTGGTAAAATTAAATTAGTAAAAACTTATTCCCCTATTCAGAATTCCTCTGTTATAGAAAAAGATCAATTCTGCTCTGAACTAGAAAGGATAACAAACAAATATAAAATTATGAATAAGAAAATTCGTCATCTGATCCGAGACCTCTTTCTCCAGTCTTTCCTTAAGGATTCGGCCATAAAGCCTGCCTATACTGCTTGTCACCGTGATTCCTCTGTAATTAGTGCACATGTTTGTCTTATAAATACTATAAATATTTGAAAAATATTCAGTCATGTATTTAAACCATCAGAAGCCGGGACTACTTAAAAACCAGGCGCCTCGCTTCCATGCCGCAACACTGAACAGTTTTGAAGGCTTGCCTATACATGCCTTTAGGCGTTCTAACAACATGTCCAATATTTGCTAGATTTTTCCTAGTTTGATTGCTTTCTTAAAGTGAAAAGACACAAAAAAAAAAAATAATAATTAAAAAATAATCAATTCAATCGATATTTTAATTAAATGGATAAAGTTATTTTATATTTCTATTCATATTTCTGCACAAGTCTACTATTCTGCGGGTCTTGGGTTCGAATCTCGACTGTGGCAGAATATAGTGTATTCTGTTTTTTCGGCCGTGGAGCGATGTAGGTCTAATTACCTCCTTGCTCAGTCATTGGCCAAGTAATGGTACTAACTCTATTTTATTACTTTTTTTCCCTTCATTCTATATATATCTGATTCCCCATCCCTTATTATCCAGTATTGGCCAACATATGAATCATCCTATAGGTAGCCACCATAGTCTAACCGGAGTGGGTCCGTCAAAACTCGATTATAAGATATTAAATAGAGTATTCGTTCAAAGGAAGGCCACTGAAGATTTAGGAGGTTAGGCAAGTTGTGAATCCAGAGCAGGCAGTCTGTCAATATGAGTGAGCTGAGAGCATTGTGAGGGTGGAAATATGTTGATCGTGTTAATGAATGAATTCATAATAAAATGAATGAGTGTCGAGGCACCCAGTATGTGTCCAGAGAGTAGGTGGGAGGATTACTTAGAGGCGATCTTGAAGGGGGTTCAAACAGTGGTTAATTTATAGATGGATATTATAGCGAGGGGAAAAAAAATGCTGATTTCTAAAAAGGTACCTTCAGTATAACATTTTTTATATAACTGATATTTTAACATATTTCTATTCTAATGGTTTATTTTATTATCAAAATTGGTCATTCCGTGTAATATAAAAAACACAAAACAATTAACGTTCTTTAAATCGACATTTGAGTGTTTTCAAAAATGTATTAATTGTGATTAGAGAAGATGTAATTTCAATACATATTTAAAACTCTTAAGAATACTAAAAAACATTTCCTTTCGTAACGTAAAAATAAAGTTAACAAAATAATAAACATCTAGATTTAAATCTAAAATAATCAATTAAAGTGAGAAGGAAGGGTGGGGCAAAAGGTCCCGCCCAAGGCTCAATAATTTATTGCGAGTGATCAATGAGGTGTGAGGCCTAGCGTTTTCTTGGTGGAACACAACACCCTTTCTATTTGCAAGTTCTGGGAGTTTTTATTTAATTTATTTATCCATTATAGTTAATTACGAGCAGCATAGAGTTGAATCAATTGTTTGTCCTGATGGCAATTGCTCATAGGAAATAAAATCACACAACGGGACTACCTTTTAACTTCCCCTCTGAAGGACAGCATAACTAAGGATTTTTACTATTAAAAAATCCTAGGGCCACCTGCGGGTTTGAACCAGGGACCTTTGACATAGGAGGCTGTTATGCTAACCACCATGCTGCAGGTGACCACAGCAGCCAAATAAAAGTGAAGCTGCTAGTTTTCAATATTATATAATATATTTTGCTCCTGGCCAATAATACTCCTAATTGTTAGCTATGTGATGAATCCTTCATATACCACAGCTTCTTCTTAGGAAATCTATCTCCTGTGCCAGTAATTTCTGGACCTGTGTTTATTTTATTATCAAAATTGGTCATTCCGTGTAATATAAAAAACACAAAACAATTAACGTTCTTTAAATCGACATTTGAGTGTTTTCAAAAATGTATTAATTGTGATTAGAGAAGATGTAATTTCAATACATATTTAAAACTCTTAAGAATACTAAAAAACATTTTCTTTCGTAACGTAAAAATAAAGTTAACAAAATAATAAACATCTAGATTTAAAGCTAAAATAATCAATTAAATCGGTCAAGTCTCACATCATTCACATTTTTTTTATTTTAAATTTGTTCCTTTGAAAAAATCGTTGTGAAAAAAATAACAAATTGACTAAATAAATGAGTCATAGGAAATGGTCAAGATGAGCAGGTAAGAAGCAATAAATCGCTTAAGGGTTTATCTATCGGTAATTAAGTGTTGTGAGAGATAGAGCCTTTGTGATAGCTAACTTTACCTACTGTCATAAAACATCTTAAAGGTAATAAAACATCATACAGGTAATAAACCCTTTGCGGGAAATTTTGCACCTGAAATTGCTCTTTAAATTTATTATTAAACCCTCTATATTTAAACATTAAAATCTAGAATTGTTTATCTACAATATTAATAAAATTATTTATACATTATGGAAGAGAATTTTTCGTATAACCTAGAAAAAAATTAAATTTGTAATCAATAGTTGGTGGAAATAATTCTTGCTCTAGATTAAATCGGATCAAACAAAACTTTTTTCTTTAAATCCAAAAATAACTGAGTTATTGACGTATATATATATATATATATATATATATATATATTAGGCTAAATTTAAATTTTTTCTGTCTAGATATTTTTCTCAATGTTAAAAATTAACTGAGTAACAGACGTGTGGATAATTAAAATTTAAATTTTCTCTCTTTTTTCCCTATGTCCTGTTCCTAAAACTCAATTTTTTTTCCTCAAATTTAAAATATAACTGAGTAATGGACGAATGTATATGTAAAATTAATTTTTTTTTTTATAATTAATCATGGTACACTGAATCTAAAACACTATATTCTAATTTTCCAAAACTCTCCTCACTTTTTTCCATATCTTCAAAAATAACAGATTTAGGGGCGTATATAATATCATTTTTTAGGTAAAATATATTTTTTTTTTCTTATTCTTTTCTTTATTATAATTAATACCTGTGTCTTGATTCTAAAAATCTTTAAATGTATTTTCTTTATTTATAAAAATACCTGAGTAATGGACATATGTATAGATAACATTTTTTTTATTTTTTTTATTATAATTTATAGTGGTGTCCTGATTCTAAAACTCTTTACATTTTTTTTCTCTCTCTTTAACAATAGCAAATTATTTATTGCTTTTCTAATCTTTGTAGTTTCACATTATAGGTAATCATCAGGGCATATTAAGGTACCGCATTTAGAGGAAATAGTTAAGTCTGTGATCTACAACATGGAGCTACAAATGTTGTAAAAACAATAAAAAGTAAAGACAATTTCAATATTTTCTGTTTTTTACTGCCTCTCAGACAATTTTCCTTCTGAATCTCTAAAAGGTTAACTATTTATATTAGTTATTAAACTGAACGGTTTGAAATTACCAATTGTAATTAATGATTACAAAATAAAAATATAAATTTTGGAACAATTCACAGAGAAGCTAAGTATTACAGACGATAAAAGAATTTGATGAAACTTATTTGATATGTCTTTAAGGGAGGGATATGAATATTTTAACTAACATGAACCAAATCATGCTGCCATCTGTTATCATATACTGTACATACCTGGGGATAGAGAGACTGTCTTCATCTCAACAAACCTCTATAAAGTGGGTACCCAAAGATTGGGGTTAAAATCTTGTGGCTTAGAGTAGAAACTGTTACTATGTATTAATAAACCAAAGACCATTGATAATTTTTAATATTTGAATATTTCTAGACTTGGTATATCTTATTCTTCTTTGTATTATTATTACGGCTTTGTTTTTTACTAACATAAAATATTGCAACTATAAATATGAGATAGAAATCCTAGGTTCTGTCTCATATTTGTTATCTAACATCTATGGTAAATGAAAATGTTTTTAAAAGATAATACCAGTTTGTAATTTTATTGTTTCAGGTAAACGGAAGAGAGATGCTGGATACGATGAAGATGAAAGAGAGTGGAAGAGGTTTTTGTCCGAAGAGGAACAACCCTCTCCTCTGGATGATTTCTACAACTATCTGAAAAATGAAGACAAGCAAAGGATGAAGGATGAGATAAGAGAGAAGGAAAACAAATTATTTATCCTGATATGGTCCCAGAAGAGGAGAGTGCGAACAATAACATCGACTACTTTAGGCAGGGTCAAAGAGGAACTAGCAGACTTGTTCTTCAAGTACGAGCAGTTGGCTATGTAAATGTTGTAAAAAATATCAATCTTCATATAGCCTCCTTTTATTGTTGTTAGCTTATAGGATTGCTTTTATTTTTTTAAATATGTCATTTTTTTATAAAATTTATATTTGAATATGTATCAATATATTTTTTATTTAAACGATTTTATTATCATTTCAGGCGCATTGAAACAGATCAGCCCTAACATGTTGAAACTTCCGTCGAAACTGGACCTTCATTTTCAGACAACACCACAAGAGGTAAGGATTAATCATTAATCACAATATATTTTGTTCCAATATTTGTAATTTATTACTACATGGATTATAAATGATTATTTATTGTGTCCTGGGTCAAGTTCGGCTTTGACAAGATAATTATTGGACAGGCAAATAAGTCCTTACAGTTTTTCAGGGTCAAATAAGAATCAATGTATTATTGACATAAAATTTATTTTATGTCTATAATACATTGACCGTTATTTAATATAACTTTTTCCCATCATTCCACTAACGGCATAATGCCATGTTCAAAGAATGTCTGGAGTTTATTGTTAAAAAACTGATAGTGGTTTTTGATGTCCTCTTTCTTTTGGAATGTCTTTCCATTCATGGAGTTCTACAGAGGCTGGAATAAATGGTAGTCGTTGGAGCTAGGTCTGGTGAGAAGGGAGGGTGGGGCAAAAGGTCCCGCCCAAGGCTCAATAATTTATTGCGAGTGATCAATGAGGTGTGAGGCCTAGCGTTTTCTTGGTGGAACACAACACCCTTTCTATTTGCAAGTTCTGGGAGTTTTTATTTAATTTATTTATCCATTATAGTTAATTACGAGCAGCATAGAGTTGAATCAATTGTTTGTCCTGATGGCAATTGCTCATAGGAAATAAAATCACACAACGGGACTACCTTTTAACTTCCCCTCTGAAGGACAGCATAACTAAGGATTTTTACTATTAAAAAATCCTAGGGCCACCTGCGGGTTTGAACCAGGGACCTTTGACATAGGAGGCTGTTATGCTAACCACCATGCTGCAGGTGACCACAGCAGCCAAATAAAAGTGAAGCTGCTAGTTTTCAATATTATATAATATATTTTGCTCCTGGCCAATAATACTCCTAATTGTTAGCTATGTGATGAATCCTTCATATACCACAGCTTCTTCTTAGGAAATCTATCTCCTGTGCCAGTAATTTCTGGACCTGTGTTTATTTTATAGTCCAAGTTTAGGCATAGTACTGTGCCAAGGATAAGTGAGTGATAAATTATTTTATGTCTGCGATGTAATATTTTTATTCCATCATATGAAGTTTGGGATCTGAATCCCAATTTTTCATCCAGAGATCTTTACCTAGGACTTCTATCTCATATTTATACTCCTAGCTCTATACTAAATGAGAATGTTTTTATTATGTTACAATACAAGTTTGTAATTTATTGTTCCAGATAAACTGAAAAGAGATTCTAAATCTTTTAGTGCTGATGAATTTGATTACACTGATAAGGACAGTGATGAAGAAGACGAGTGGAAGAGGTTCTTGTCCGAGGAGGTACAGTCCTCTTCTCTAGATGATTTCTACAACTATCTGAACGATGAAACAGGCTAAGCAATATGGGCGAGATCTATCTAGTGTAGTTTACTAAGAAGTCTAGTTTACTATATTTATGTTCACACATTTTTTTGTTTATATTACTAGCTTATAGAATTGACTTAATTAAAAAAATTATTTTTTTTTTTTTTAGAAGATATTCTTATTTGCATTTAATATGTACCTGAAACAATATGTTCTTGATTTAAATAACTTTATTTTCAACATTTAATGTTTATTAGTGCCAACATTTCTTGGATTCTCATCTCCAGGGTATTGTTTTATATTTTAATCATGATGTATATATGTATATAAAAACTATTGACAGAAGAAATGTCCTGGCTATGGTTAAAATTGATGAAATGGTGGCATTAATATAGCACATATAACTATTGATAATAAAGTAATAATTACTTTAGATAGATATTGAATTCCAATAAAAATATCTTCCCAAGGCTGTGAATCACTATAGTTATTATTATTAGAAATGAAATAAATAGTAATATTTACATAAGATATATTTAATTAGTTGTAAATATGTAATTATATTATTGTAAATATTGAGTTATATTATTGTAAATATTGAGTTATATTATTGCAAATATTGAATTATATTTTTGTGAATATTGTATCAAATAATAATAGTTTTTAGATTTAAATTATGAACTATAAAAGTTGTATCGTTGTTATTTTATTATTCTTTATAAACCCACAAAAAGAATATATTCCTCAAACATTCCACTTTTACTGAATCTATGTACTCAAGCACTAGGTTAATTTTAATCAAAATATCATTAAAAAAACATTCAATAGTATCTTCCAGGAATTAGCGGCTCAATTATCACTTCATTGGACTTTTATATCACTTCACTCTTGTGGCCAACAAGGAAGAAAGTAAATTAGTTTTTCTTTGTTTTTTTTTGCTTTTAGTCCAAAATTATTACTTATAAAGAAAAATAATTTCTTCTTCTTTTGCATGAGCCTGTAGTGCCTTTCAGCGTAGGAGAGGGTTTAGCTAGGATTGCCAATGTTCCCTGCTGCATGCAAGATTTCTGGGCTTGGCAAATATTTATATTTTGTTTTTTGCATAAGTGATCGACGTATTTCAGGTATGACATTCTCGGTCGGCAATGGGGGGTCTTTCACCATTGGGGATATAGTACATGGTTTTCAATGGATCCCTATGTCCCTCCATCCCGACAACATGTCCAAACCACATTAGCTGTCGAGTTCCTAGGATATATTTAATCGGGGGAATACGCAACTCCTCTCTGATCCTTTCATTATGAATGCAGTCACGTCTGGTTCTCCCTGCGATCCTTCGAGGAACCTCATCCCCGCAGCAGTGACTTTGCTCTCCATTCTATCAGTCATCACCCCGCTTTCTGCACCATATAGGAGTACGGGAAGGTACACCGCCTTGAAGTTTCACTCTTCTGCTTACTCCTCTCTTCCTGAATCACAGAATTGTAGATCTGGTAGTATACAGCGTTGGCCCAGCTTATCCTGTTCAATACTTCTGAACCTATATTCCTAGATCGATCCATAACAGTGCCAAGGTAGGTGAGATCTGACACCACTTCCATCACATCTCCATTGCAGTATACCTTAACATCTTCCTGTATCCTTCCAACCTGTAGGATCTTACTCTTATTTTTACTGGTGTTCATGCCCTTCTTGCCAAGCTCTTCCTTCCACTCATCAACTGCCTGCTGCAATTTCTCGACGGAATCTGTAATCAGGACGATATCCTCCGCATACAGGTGAAGTTGTATCACAACTGGAAGAAAATTCCTTCGCCCCAGGAAAGTTCTTTCTGTTCTCCTTTTGCAGATTGCAGCTATTTCATCCATATATAGAATGAATAGCAACTTGCTTGACCCCTCTAGCTATGCTGAAATAACCAGATTCCTGTCCATTCAGTCTGACTATACCCTTTTTTTCTTGGTATATGGACTTCAATATTATGTCAATGTTATTTCAATATATGGAGTTCAAATAGCCAATTGATAAGTGTTAGAAACAAAAGATTGATATGTGTGTAGATCCTAGCTCCAAAATGAAAAGTTAGACGAAACTAACTATGTACGAGTGATAACTATATCCCTGGATTGCTATGACAACCAACTTTGTTCCCAAATTTATATTATTAGAAGTAAAAATTTTAAAGTGATAAGAGATTCTCAAATTCAGATGGACGGACATATTTTTAATAAGAGATCACTGTTTCTGGCTTACGAAGATGATATTGATGTAATCAGCACTTTGACTATTGCCGTGTGGCATATGGTGCTCTTTCGACTGCTATTCAAGACAGACTGAAGCAAACTAAGAACATTATTTTTAGAATTTATTGAGGCTTCATGTTACTCACTTATGCGATGAGTTAATAGTTCCTTCCCTCAACTCGCAGATAATATTTCCTAGGATCAAACCATTTACTACCAGAACCCACCCCAAATCTCCTGCAATTTAAACCATCAATTCACTCACACACATAGGAATCCCCATTTAATTACATCCTTGTAAAGCCCTGCAGGGGACTGGGATTCGAACTCACAACTTTAGCATGAGAGACTAGCACGCTAGCCACTCAGCCACGGGCTCCAAATCTACAATATATTAAAGTTTTTTGTTTTGTTTTTTTGCATACCTTTTTTTTCCTCTCCTCACAATCCTAAATAAGAAGTATTCATGTTCCTTTGGTCTTTTGGGGAGACACATTGGATAATTTAAATGTACATGTATGATATTCTTGAGTGACCCTAAACCTAGAATAAAATTTCTTTTTATTTATTTTCCTATTTCTATTTCAGTTAAATTAAATGAGTAAAGTTAATTTTTATTTTTATCCCTATTTCTGCACTAGTCTACTATTCTCCGGGTCCTGGGTTCAAATCTCAACTGTGCCAGAATATTGTGTATTCTGTTATTTCAGCCTTGGAGCGACCCTAGGGAATGGAGACGCTCCTGGGTCAGACATAGCCTCTTTAAAGTGGGTACCCAACAATAGGGGATAAACCTGGAGGCTGAATGTGATCTCGGCCTAATCAACTCTTTGCTCACTACTGTTAGCCTATAAACAGTAAAAATCTCTATCAGTACTGAGCCCATGGGTTGTTGTGCTCTTGCATGATATTTCTAAGCCTCACAAAATGCATGACATTAAAAAATGCACAAATTTGAACCATATTACTGATGAAGCATCAGTATGTAAAGAAATGAACATTAGACGAGGTAGATAAATATGCAACATGAAAATTTGAGTATTCGAAACACAATTACTTCGGGGTAATAACAAACCTTTTAGGTAAATACTTTGCTCAGAATACACACCTTTTTTATTTTTTTATTTTTCATTTATATACATGGCCATTACAATGTCTATAATATAGATAATTAGGCATAATGATAACCTTCAGAACATTAAGAAATAAATTACAATAATAAAGGTAACAGTTAGGGTAAACATTGATAGAATTTTTTAAGAAAAAATAGAATAATAAACAATGAAATTTAAACATTAACATAATATAATATCATATAATAACATAAAACAATCAAACTTTTTTACATTAAAAAAAGGTAGTAAAAATAAAGATGAAGCATACCCAGATGACATAAATGATGCAATTGAGGAAGATGATGTGGATTTAGCTGTTGATAAAATCCAGCTAGGAAAAGCTCCAGGACCAGATGGTATAGCCCCGGAATTCATTAAATATGGGAGAAACGAAATGAGGAAGTGCCTCCAAATGCTTTTCCAAAGAGTTTGGGACTCGAAGCGTTTGCCACAAAATGGGAGAATAATATCATAGTCCCTATACACAAGAAGGGCAACCAAAGTGAATGTGGGAATTATAGGCCGATCTGTCTATCCTCAGTCGTATACAAGATATATACACGAATATTAGAACAGAGGTTGAGGCATATAGTTGAACAAGAGCTGGAAGAGGAGCAAGCCGCCTTCAGACCTGGTAGGCAGACACAGGATCACTTATTCTCCCTCAGAATGATAATAGAAAAAGCATGGAATCGTGGCAAGGCAGTGTATCTGGCGTTTCTGGATCTAAGGGCAGCCTTCGATTCAGTTCTGAGGCAAGAGATTTGGGACGCGCTTATTAGAAGAAAGGTGCCAGCAAATCTGGTGAGCGCCATAAAGTCAATATATCAGGACCCAAAAGGTATAGTGAGGCTAAATGGTCAAACATCCCAACCTTTTCACTTTTATAAAGGAGTAAAGCAAGGGGACAGCCTTAGTCCTTTGCTTTTCATCGTTCTCATGGATGAGGTGTGGAAGGTTTATAGAAGGAGAACACCAAGAGCTGTGGTGGGATACTGGAACCTAACACCAGTGCTCGCCCAGGCAATGATCTATGCAGATGACATAGTATTGATTGCGGACTCCCAGGAAGCTCTCCAGACATCGCTAAATGAATGGTACGAGGAACTCCGGCTAAGAGGGTTAAACATAAATCCAGCCAAAAGTAAAATTATGTGTGTGGGAAGAGAAGGATATTAATAAGGGATCTGGAGCCAAGGATATTATGTGGCGGCGAAACACTAGAAACGACGAATGCCTACACATATCTTGGAACAGTTATAAGCGATGATGGTAAGATAGACCAGGAGGTTAAAAATCGGGTGATGAAGGCCAATGGACTGTATTACCAGATATCCAAAACGATTATAGGAAAACATGAAGTTAGCAGAGATGCTAAAATTAGGATTTTTAAATCTGTTTTCCTTCCAGTACTCTTATATGGATCTGAAAACCATCCCTAACCATCCCAGAGATGAAAAGAATAGCTAGGGACAGAGACCAGTGGGCTCGATGGACCGAGGCGGCAACTCCACGCTTTGCGGCACACAGGAGTTAGAGGAAGAAGAAGAATAAAAATAACAAAATAATTTTCTATAATGGTATAAGATACCAACAAACTATTATATTACAATAAAATAAATTAAAAGATACTTGTAAAAATCGGATGTGACTAGTGAAAGATTTTGGAAACATCAGCACTGTTGCACAAGATGTCAATGTGATTAGGCAACTCATTAGCGGTTCTCATCATACCTGGGGCAGGTGCATAATATAAATAATTAGTAGTGGGGTGTTCCTTAAAGAAAAGTTTATTTGAGTTAGTGGAAACTGATGTATCATTGAATTTGATTTGCTCTCGAAGGAATGGAAAATTCTATGATTATCTAAGGGTATATTGAGCTGATACGAGACAAATCTGAGAAATATGTATTGTATTATTTCCAATCTATCAATGTAGGTACCATAGTGGGGAAGCCACATAAAAGAAACATATACAATTAAGGGCCTCATTAAAGAACAGTATAAATATTTTACACTGTTCATATCAATAAGTGGCAGAATATTATTTATTCTGTCAATTCAGTCGGGAGGGGACCCTAGGGTATGGAGACCCTCCTGGGGCACACCTAGCCTCTACAAAGTTGGTACCTACATGGGGTACATTGTGAAATAATCTAGCGGCTGAGCGTGATCAAGCCCTAATCACCTCATTGCACTGCCGTTGGCCTAGAAACAGTATGAATCTCTATATGTACTGAGCCCAAGACCCTTTATGGGTTGTAGTGGTACAGGTTATTTTTTTTCTTTATATCAGTAAAGTGTTTTGAGCAACAATGAATAAAACCAAGTAGCCTATTGCATTTTTTCCAGAGAACATAAATGTGGTTAGAGAAAGTAAATGTTGGGTTTAGGAGTATCTTAAGGTCTTTAACGACATCAACTTTATTTAAAACTATTTCACTTAGGAGATGTAGATCCATGGAAAGAAATAAAAGAACACTTATTTTAGTTAAGAGACATTTTATTTATTGAACACCAGTTGTCAAATTGGAAAAGAGGATTTTGGAGGGTCAAACAATCAGCAAAAAGTAAAACTTGAACTGATGAAAGAGTAGAGCACAGGTCATTAATAAAGATTAGGAAAAGGATCGGACCCAGGTGTGACCCTTGAGGTAAACCAGATTTAACTTAATAAGACTGGGATAAAACATTTTTAAGTTTGGCTTGCTTAGTGGGACTAATGAGAGAGCTGCTAAAGTATGACAGGAAGACATCAGGAAAACCAAATAGTTTTAAGCTTTTGATTAGGATAGAATGAGATACCTTATCGAAGGCTTTAGGAAAATCAGTGTATAAAGAAAGCATCAACCTGGTGTTTATTGAGAAAAGCATCTAGATCATAGTGCTGAAATGATAATAAAATAAACTTATTATCACTAAATAAGTTAGTGAAGATCTTTTACTAACAAAACCATACTGATGAATAGATAAATAAGGAGATACAAGTGGGATTAGTTCCTCTAAGACTAGTGATTCAAGGACCTTACTAAGTGTACATAGAAAAGATATTGGCCTATAATTGATAACATTGGCTTATTGGAACATGTTAATAACCCCTCATAGTGTATCAAAATAGCTTATAAAGGGAGTCTGGTTCTGCAATTAAGGCAGTGAGCTAGTGTTCTCAGGCTGCTAGGTTAGAGTCTGGCTGAGGCGGGATAATTATTCATCATGTTATTTCAACTGTGGGGTGACCCTGGGGCAGACCCAGCTTCTATAAAGTGGGTAAACTAAAATTGGGGTAAAATCCAGGTAGCTGAGTCTGATCTCGGCCTAAAAATCCCTTACTATCCATTATCGCCCAACATATGAATCATCCTTTAGGTAGCCACCATATTCGAACCCGAGTAGGTCAGTCAAAACTTGATTATAAGATTTTATATAGAATATCCACTCCAAAGGGAGGCCACTGAAGATTTCAGGTGGTTAGGCAAGTTGTGAATGGAGAGCAGGCAGTCTGTCAGTGTGAGTGAGCTGAGAGCATTGTAAGGGTGGAAATATGCCGATCATGTTAATGAATGAATTCAGAATAAAATAAATGAGTGCTGAGGCACCTATTATGTGTCTAGACAGTAGGTGGGAGGATTACGTAGAGGTGATCTTGAAGAGGGTTCGATCAGTGGCTGGTTCCTAGATGAACATTATAGAGAGGAAAAAAAATTGCCTTAAAATATAAGTATTAGTATATTGGGTTGATTTGCAAATAATTCTCATTTATTGAGAATTTATGATTCTCATGAATGAAACCTAAACTAAATATGCACAATATTAGAAAATAACATGGTAAAAGTTTAACCAGTGGTTTGTAATATTAAGTGCAGTTTCTCTAAAACTGTTTTTTTAAAAATTTCCAAATTAAGTACCCTGTTCCATAAAAAGATTGTAGATAATTTAAAGTTTTTCAGAATCTATAAATGATAATGTTTTACAGAAAATGCTTTTGACTAAGTTACTGAGGAAAAAGAGAAGACAAAAAAAGTGGCTTAAATTTATGCTTTTTCAAGACAGTACCTTGTCGAAAACTGGAATGTTTAGAATTGGTTAAGTACTTATCACCATTCCTGAAAACCAAAAGCACTCCACTCTTAGCAGAACAAGATGCTACCTCTACTGACGATATTATTGTCTTTATCGCGTGGCATCGAGTACAGCTGTTCAAAAAAACATCCTGATCTCACCTCTTGTCCAGTCTCTAATTTTACTTCGTTACTTAAAAAATACAAAGAAATAATTGAGATCGTAGAAAAAAATTATAATTCGAGTTTTCAAAGGATATACACATTTAGGGTCCCTTAAGTACCTCAAAAAAGCCTTGGTGTGCTTATATGGTACGCCAAGTAACGTCCTTACAAGCTTCATACAAAATTATTGCTTTCAGGTGTCGAGAAATATTGAAATACCAGTTTCTAGGAAAAAAAAAAAAATTGTATTCAGAATTATTACAATTTGTCTCAATATGGACAATAATAATAATGCTTTTAGCTCTCGTTCATAAAATATTTTAAAAAAAAAACCTAATGTCAGTTATATAAAATAAAAACAAAAGCAGAATCTAAGGGATCCAAGCATCTCTATCTTAACCCAGCGTTAAAATCACCAACATTCAAATATCCAAATCGTGCGAAATCTTACAAGTACTGCGTTCAGCTCAAAAATAAATTATTTTAGAAAGTAAAATTACTATTTCAAGATAGGTATAAAATATAATGAACCGGGATGTAGATTTCCAGAAGGGTAATAACCAAACAATCCTTAAATTCTATTTTGAGAAGGTTGTTTTAAATCTTGTTCTGAGATTTGCATTTTAGTAAGAAGTATATAACCAAAGAGGTAACTAGACTATGGACTGACTAGAGTATACCTGGATGAGGCAGCTAAGGCACTTGCTATAGAAGAAGAATAGATGGCAGCAGCGTCTGAACCAAGAGGAGAAAGGAGACTACCTGAGGACTCTTCAGTTCTGGATCTACTGTCTCAGGTGCAACACTATGGCTTTTGTCGCTACCCCTGTCAGCTTCCGAGGGGAGGATTATCTGCAGTATTTCTCTCCAATCACAGGTTAGTGTCTTCATCTTGTATATAATATTTAAGTGTGTGTATGATAAAGTTGTCTAAGGATCTTGAGGAGGTCAATAATTGAGGCAATAGGTACTACCCGTTTTAGAAATTTTTGGACGATATTTTATTCTTATTAAAATTAAATGTTCCTAAAAATGTGTTTGTGTATAATATGAAATAACGCTAATGAATGATTTTTAAAATAATGATTTTTTTTTTGTTGGTTAAAATATTCGTTTCTCCTCAAGTCTTATCAAATTTTTTTTATTGAAATCTTTAATCCTTATATTTTTCTTATATCGTTTCAAAATTTATATTTTTATTTTGTAATTAGTAATCACAAATATAATATCCTAACACCTTCGGTTTAATTTTGTTTAACTGGCTTAAATATGATGATACAGGCTATTTTAATGAATTTAAATTTATTTTATATAATCAAGAAACCAATAAGTTTCAAACTATAGAAACATGTAATAAAAAACATCTAAATATTGATCAGTGATTATAAAAGATATTTTTTTAGATCTTTTATCATCTATTAAAAAAATTATTATATTTTAATCATGAACTTATGATTTCGCTAAAACGCTAACGTAAGCCTCACATGATTTCAAACTAAAAACACGTTTCTCTGTGCAGGAAAAATAATATATTTATTGATTGAACTTCAAGATCCTTCTGTCTAAGATTTTAAGGGATTTCTGGTTTGTTCAATAATTGAGTACATCTTTTCCAAAATTATCCGTTCTAGAAATTTTATATAAAACGTCCAAAATATCTTATCACCTTATTATTGAAAACATTTATTTGATTTTTTTTTTTTTTTTTTAGCTTTGAAATCTGAAAAAAAATTACGTTAATTACTTTATTCTTAAGTTATAAATGATTTTTTTTCTTATGGTTTGGAATGAAATTAACTTTGTACTTAGTGCCTTTTATTTTTTAACCCGTTTTTAAGGATTTTGTTTTGTTTTTTTTTTGCTAATTTGATGGTATCTGAAGATGGATTTCGATAAAGCTTAACGATCAGAATAGAAATATTTCAAATTATCAGTTAAATCAAAAATTCCCTAAAGTAACTTTTGATAATTAGTGTCTCAAATACCAGCTATATTTTGCCGAATTTTCCAAAATTCATTGTTCTCACATTCATTTCCTGATGGTGAAAAACGGAAAATAAAAAAACATAAGGTATATTTATATGATATTACCATTGCAAAGAATTATGCATAAGTATTGAATATACTCTAAATGGTTATTTACAAAATATAACACTAAAGCTTACAGTCTTAAAGATAATGCCGTATTCGATCAATATTCTTAAGAAAATTTTAATATTTAGTATAGTTCTATTTCAAAATCACATTTAATAATATTTTGTTTTCAAAATATTTATAAAAGAGTAGTTTTAAATTTAGTCTAGTGGCAATTATAAAAAATGATTGGTTGCTCTATATTCACTTCATATCTTTAAAATAATTTTTTGTAATGGTAGATTCATATAATGATTATTGTCTTTATTTTTCAATATTATACTCTAAGGTATCTTCCAAGCTTGTGAGCCAAAATCAGGGTACGTAGAAATCAAAATTATGTCCAAATTGATATTATAAAGAAGATAGAATTTGGTTTCTGGTCTCCAAAGCCACGCCCTGATAACGGCTCACAAGTTGGGGCTGAAACGTTTGCAAAAACGTAATTATAGTTTTTTGGTCTGAATCCCAAATATTCTTGATGTGATTACATTTATAGTAAACTATACCCATTAATTATGATATATTGATTTTTCTCTTAGAAATCATTAAACAAATATGATTTTTACTTTGATGCAATTACTGGTTTTTAATCAAAAGCATACAAGACACCAGGGCAAAGTTATTTTGCGAAACTCTATCAGTGGTTTGTTATTAGACCGATTTAATTGATTATTTTTGCATTAAATCTAGAATTATTTTATTACTATGTTATTAACTTTATATTCTTAGGTTAAGGAAAAAAAAAGTTATATATAAGTTCGAATGAAATTGAACATGTACTTAGTAACTTTTGCAATTTCGAAATGCATTTTTGTATGATTTGTGTTTTCTACAACTGAATTCGATGACGGATTTAGATAAATCTGGTCTGGGAAACTCTTTATTTATACATAGGGGACATTAAAATTTTATTTTTTCAATGCTTCATATCATGTCACTACATGGAGAAACTTATTATTCCATGTATAGTCGCCTTAAAAGATTTACTTATTAGGTTCATCGACTTCTGCTTTATATTGACGTATACGTTATATTAATATTTAATTTATTATAGTTTTGTTCTAGATCGAAACAATGAGTGTTTATAAAATTGATGTAACTTCGCCATCTTAGTTTTTTTAACTTGAGGCTATAAGACTATAAGGGCATTCTTCGTGGAATTGATATTTTTACATATTTCTATTTTAATCAAATTCCGTCGTCCGTTTTTATCTAAATAACATTCTTAATTTTTATTTAATAGCGTCCTTGGAAATTGCATTTCTTTCCTAAAGTTAAAAAGTACAAGTTTAATATATCCTAAAGCATACTGAAATCATCTCCTTTCATTAAGTGATGATGAAGAAATTGATATGGTGAAAAAGAAACCAAAAAACATTTAAATCGTTTAGTGCAAAAATAACAACTGGATTATATGAGTCATAGTCATAAATTCCAACAGTCAAAAATATTTCCCCAAAGTAATAAACCACAAAAGGGTTTAGCTATCGGAAGTGTTGTAAGGGATAGAGCCTTTGTGATATATAACTTTACCTACTGTCATAAAACATCCCTTAAGTAATAAAAACATCTTTCAGGTATTAAATCCATTTTGGGAAATTTTTAACATTGGAATCTAAATATTATATAAATATCAGTAGACTGTAAATAATTATTATGAAAAAGACAACAAAAAAATTAAAATTTACCTAGATATTTCCCCATAACTCAGTTATTATTAAAGATGGAGAAAATTATGTTTATCGTGATTATGACGCCGCGATTAACACGAAGAAAAAAAGATTCTTATATAGTCAAGCCACAACTTATAAGAGATGGATTCACCCATTCTCGTTTCTTTTTAAAAGTGGAGAAAAAATTAAAATGTTTTGGAATCAAGAATTATTTTAAATTTAGTTCAAATATAATTAAAAACAATACTTTTGGGTTATTATTTTAAATAATGGACCTTTGTATTCGATCAAGAAAAATAAAATAAAATAACTGCCTCGAAATTTGAGATGATATGTTTCAAAGACTACTTATAACGCAAAGAAAGAATTTTAAAAAATCCTCTGTGCACCGCAAGAATTTATACATTGAAAAAAAAAGGTGGCTTGGGTGCCCGTAACACACCTAGACTGTTAATATTAATTTAAAAACTATTAAATATACTTCAATTTGAAGTTGATTTCAATAAAACGTGTATTTATTTTCGTTGGAAACATGTGATTTAGATTAAATAATATAACTATATTGTTTGTTTGTTTATTTATTTAACGTCACTCTATGCTACTATGACATCGCACAGGCTCGGGACCACCTTTTAACGTCCCCTCCCAAGAACGGCATAACTAAGGATTTTTTACTCCCATTAAAAAATCCTAGGGCCACCTGTGGGTTTGAACCCGTATATAACTGTATTAAATTGTTAATCAGTAATAAGTTGATTCCCCATTCGTCACTGTATATTACCTTTTACAACTTTATTGTATCAGATAATATTTTTTCTAAAATCTCTCTCTTTCCAACGGTATATTATACGTCTTTATTACTGTTCTTATTATCAAAAACACAAAAATTGTATAAAAAATTATGTTTGCACTTTTATCTTTTAGTTGTTTATCAAATTCGCTCAAATTGAATATTTAGCTATTTTTTATCAATACTAATTAGGTGATGTGCCTAATTTTTGAAATCTACAAAAGTTAAGATACTTTAGAGGAAGAAAATTAAAAATATCGGCATTAAAGCCCTTTTAAACTATTTCAATCAAAATGAAACCTACGCCATATTAAAGCCCATTAAATTTTACATCTATATATCGAGTTTAATCAAAATCCTTCGAACGATTTTCGAGAAAATCATAATAAGGTGCAAAATGCATGGTATAAAGTGGCTCGTTTGGTTAGCCGATTTTGATGGACAAGTTGCTGTAACATCTCGAGCGTATAGTTGTTTTAAATATAAAATTTCAGATTCACATGACTTACCACACACACAGGCACACAGATCTTTTTCCCTACCCCTATCATCTGTTATTATATTATAAACTGATAATCAACGGAGCTGTGTGGTCTAGTAGA
Source organism: Piezodorus guildinii (assembly GCA_023052935.1). Classification (NCBI taxonomy): domain Eukaryota; kingdom Metazoa; phylum Arthropoda; class Insecta; order Hemiptera; family Pentatomidae; genus Piezodorus; species Piezodorus guildinii. The sequence goes on from JAJSOM010000103.1 coordinate 28,767, forward strand.
TACAGCACTACTCTGCTGATTTCCTGGCCCCAGGTTCAAACCTGGTTGAGGCAGCATGATTATTTATTCTGTTATTTTGGCTATGGGACAACCATAGAGTAGGAGGACCTTCCAGAGGCTCACCCAGCCTCTGTGCAGTGGATACCCAAAGAATGGGGAAAACTGAAGAGATGAAATAGATCCTCATTGCAGACTGCTGTTAAAAACCCAAATACACTCTGTATCTACTGAATCCAAGACTCTTCATAGGTTGTTATGGTTCAAGTTATTTAATTTATTTTTTAGGATACAGACACCAAAATAATCATAAAATTGTTATTAAAAAACAGTACTCTATTTCCCTTCCAATGAGCTACAGAATTCTTTGATATTTATAAAACAATTGACATAGATGTAATCCACTAAAATACATCAATATAAAAGTTGTTTGATATATTTGACTGCTCTCCTCGGACGGGAGCTTTGTGATATAGTGGATACAGCACATCATCATCATCAATCCGGCGCTACAACTCGGTGACGAGTCCTGGCCTCCTCCACCAGCCATCTCCAGTTATTTCTATCCTGTGCAGCCGTCATCCAGTTTCTCACTCCCAGGATATCTCTTGCATCTACTGTCACACCATCTGTCCATCTAAGTTTCGGTCTTCCTCTTCTTCTGATGCCGTGTAGAGGTTCAGTCATAACGGCCTTAGGGATCTTCTCATCCTCCATTCTTGCCACGTGACCAGCCCACCGCAGTCTGCCAAGCTTCAAGGTCATAACGACATCATTGTCCTTAAAACACTCCTCTTGTCCCTGTTGTACATACCCGATATCTAGGACTCCATCTGGACCAACACCATATTTGGAACCTCCATACCAGACTGAAACTAGACAATCGTTTAAATTTTCTACTTGATTACAAAAGAGCTCATCTACATGACTATGATAAGGCCGATATGGACTTACGGAGTAGAGGTTTGGCTCAACTAAACCATTGCATTCTTCCCATATCCAATTCTTACAATCCAAAATCCTCAACATGCTTTGCATTGTCAAGAATAAACTCATGCATAATGACCTAAATCTGTAATATAAAACCCAAGGTAATGTGCACATTATGCAATATGAATACTTATGTCTTTATCATTTACAAGTAGTTTGCACTATTTACTTCTTTTTTTTTTCTTACTCTCTGGTTTTATTTTCGATCAAAATACAAATACAAATGTAATATGTATAGATGTCACATTTGTCCTTCTGTTACCCAGAGGTATTCTAAAGAGGATTGCTATATGCGCTGGATGCACTAGTAATCTTTCAAGGGCTTCTTCTATGCCTTTATTTATCCATTGCAAAATGGGAGGGACCATTCTTCAGGGTTTATTATTATTTATGCTATTTATTATTATTTATTTATTATGCTATTTACTTCTCAATCAGAAACCACTATATATCATATGTTGTAGGTAGAAATAATCGGGAGTCAGTCATTTTTTTGGATATTTTAATTTTGCCGACGTTTTTTCTCAAACTTGTGAGCCATTATCAGGGCATTACTGTGCCATGTTAAGCATAAACTGTCAGTCATAAACTGTTGACAGTAATTCCAATGATGTTAATGTTCTTTTTTGATCACAAAGACCATTTCCACTCTAACCCATTAGTTTCAATCCTTTTCATTTTCTAATAATCCTCCAGGGCATCTGAAAAGAAGTTAGCCCCGAGAACTTATAGTTTAGAATATTTTTAGAGCACTACCAACAGGTTTTGTGTTGGGTGGGACAATAGTTTCTCTGCATGTATATCATGCTTTTTATTTTATTTTTTACTAGTAATATTCTATAATAAAGTTTCAAATTGCAACAAATGTATTAAAAGAATAAAAAAAATCAGTTATTTTGCTTGTGGGGCAACAATTGGGGTTTGGAGACCTTCCTGGGACGCACCCAACCTCTATAAAGTGGGTACACAAAGATGGAGGGATAAAACCTTGTTACTAAGCATGATCTCTGCCTAATCACATCCTTGCACAACTATTGGCCTAGTAATGGTGTCAATTGCTACTATATTATTACCAATTGCTACTTTTATTATTACCAATTGCTACTGTATTATTACCAATTGCTACTATATTATTACCAATCGATACTATATTATTACCAATTTCTACTATATTATTACCAATAATATACCTATGCCAAAGGTCACTGGTTCAAACCCGCAGGTGGTCCTAGGATTTTTTAATGGGAGTAAAAAAATCTTAGTTATGCGGGCCTTCGGAGAGGATGTTAAAAGGTGGTCCCGAGCCTGTGCGATGTCAGGTACTGGTTAAAGATCCCTATCCTAATAAAACCTGCATAGGCAACATTTAGGACTCCCACTGTAGCATCGTCCGATTAGGCATAGTAGCATAAAGTGAAGTTAAATTAATGTCATCAATTCTTGGAATGGGATAATGTGCTGAGAGGAGATGTGGATTGACAGCAACCTTGTAATCAACACAAAGCCTTACCGAACCATCGGGCTTTGGTATGACAACTAACGGTGATGCCCAATCACTAACCTGAACTGGTGTTATGATTCCATCTCTTTCAAGATTTTTAAGTTCTTCTTCTACTTTGGTTTTTAGAGCAAATGGCAATTCTCTTGATTTTAAACATACGGGTTTTACATTTTCACGCAATCTCAATTTACACTGTAATGGTACGCAACCAATCCGTTGTTCGAAAATTGATTTGAATTTAGACTGAATGTTTTTGATGTAATTTGAAGTATTTAAGCTTGAAATCGAATTATCCAATTGTATTTTTTCTTCATTATCCAAATCACTTAATTTTATATTTAGATGCCTAATCCAGGTACGACCTAGCAACGGCGTAAATCCATCCGGAACAACAAAAAGTATTTCCTGAGAAGTAATGTCCCCATATTGTACTGGAACTTGAACAAAACCAAGCGGAATAACAATTCCTGATGTATAAGACCGAAAACGTATGTTTGTGGTTTGAAGTTTTGCCTCTAAGTGAAGACCGCTGAAAACAGTTTTAGGTAGAAGTGTCTGCCCCGCACCTGAATCGACTTCGAATTTTTGGTATTTATTTTCTATTTTGACATCAACAAAATATTTTTGAGCATCCTGAAATGTTTCGAAAGTTTGTTTTGAATAAATATCAATTATTTGGTAGATATCATATGTTTCAGAAGAACTTGAATTACCTTCCTGGTAAATATCATATGTTTGTGAACTTATATGCGCGTTATCATTACTTACATTATTAATATTTTTCTTATTAGAAAACAATTTTTTAAAACAAACTTTTTCGACATGCCCCATCTTATCACAATGCTTACACCTAATTTTATTTGAATTTATTCTACAATCTTTGGCAATATGATTGTTACGACCACAGCGAAAACATAACCCATCAATTCCAAGATCTCTAAAATTTGGTTTTTGTCTCTGAGGAGATCTTTGTAGACTCCTTGATTGTCGTGGAAACCGTGGAGTAAAAGGAATTTTTCTATGAGGTCTAGAAAGTCTGCAAATTGAGGAATCGTTAATGTTTTCTCCGGAAATTTCTTTGTTATCAGCGATAGACGCTTCTAACGCTTGGGCTTCGGTTTTGGCTTCATCGAATGTAGTGGGGTTATGTAATAACAAATGTTGTCTCATAGACTGATCGCTTAGGCCTCTAATGAACTGTGATAACAAGAAAATATCTGACACTGACTTTCCGCATTGACAAAAAAAATTACATTTAGGAGACATTTTCTTTAACTCATTCGCATACATATCTACCGTCTCGTTCGGATTTTGTTTTTTTGATAGAAATCTATGCCTCTCTACCATTACATTTGATTTAGGAACTAATTGACTTTTCAGAATTTCAATAACTTCTTTGTAATCTAAACTATTGACTTCCTTGGGTGCGGCCGATATTTTTAAGATTTCGTAATTTTCTGGTCCTATACTATTTAACAGAATGGTCTTTGATGCGGTTTGATTACTATCTAACCCCTTCATTACTAAGTAATTATGAAATCGTTCTAAATACTGTGAAAAATCTTCTTTTGATTTATCGAAATTTTCAAAATTGTAAACAACAGATTCTGTCTGTTTTTGTATAGGAAGAATCCCCGATAAAAGGGCTTGAAATTGAGCCTGTTGGACTGCCATAAATTTTTCAAATTGTTCCGCATTCATGATGATAAGTTAAAGTATAGGTTACCTGGATGTGAAGATTCACTGTACTTGATGTAATTAATATGTATCTCAATACGAATTCTTGACTTTAATCCTCGTCGCCAATTTTGCTATGTTGAAAAGGTGTAAATTAATGTATAGAACAATTGAAAAAGAAAGAAAATACACTTATATTTGAACAGAAATATAATTCACAAGAAACGTAACACTCTAATTCCAACTGGTAACTTAACATATGTTTTCTTCTATATTTAATTCTTATTAATAATCAAAATAAACATAACAATATGACTTTAAAATACATAAATATTTTAACTAACAGGAGCCAAATCGTTCTACCATCTGTTATCATATATTGTATATAACTGGGGGTAGAGAGACCGTCCTCACCCCAACCACCTCTATAAAGTGGGTACACAAAGATTGGGAAGAAAATCTTGTGGCTTAAAGTAGAAGTTAAATAAATCAAAGACCCTTTTGATAATTTTTAATATTTGAATGTTTCTAATCTTGGTGTAGATCAAAACTTCTTCTACAAAGCTAATATTGTTTTGTTTTTGTTTATAGAAAGTACTGCAACAGAAGGAGAGCAGTACCTGCAAATGGACATTGAAATCGAAACTGGAACTTCATTTTCTGAACAAAACACAAGAGGTAAACATCTTATCAATCATAATTACATTAAAAACTTAATTTTGTTTTGTTAATTGTTTACAGAATATTTTGAAACTATAAATATAAGATAGAAATCCTATGTTCTATCAATTATTTGTTATCCAACATCTATGATAAATGAGAACGTTTTTAAAATATTATAATAAAATTCGTAATTGTATTGTTGCAGGTAAACGGAAGAGAGATGCTGAATACGATGAAGATGAAAGAGAGAGGAAGAGGTTTTTGTCCGAAGAGGAACATCCCTCTTCTCTGGATGATTTCTACAACTATCTGAAAGATGAAGACAAGCAAAGGATGAAGGATGAGATAAGAGAGAAAGAAAACAAATTATTTATCCTCAGGTGGTCGCAGAAGAGAAGAGTGCGGACAATAACATCGACTACTTTAGGCAAGATCAAAGAGGAACTGGTGGACTTGTTCTTCAAGTACGAGCAGTTGGCCATGTAAGTATTGCTACAATATTAACCTTCATATAGTCTTCTTTCATTATTATTGTTAGCTAATAGGATTTCTTTTATTTTCTTTTTAGAAGATTTTTTTATTTCTATTCAATATGTATATCTAGCTATATATTATTTTTTTTTAAAACAACTTTATTATCATTTCAGGAACATTGAAGCAGATCAGCACTCACAAGTGGAAGCTGCTGTCGAGACTGGACCTTCATTTTCAGACAACACCACCATAGGTAAGGATTAATCATTAATCACAATATATTTTATTCCATTATTTGTAATTTTAAAAAATGACTTAATGCTACATGGATTATAAAAGATTGTTTACTGTGGGACCACTTGGCTAGCATAACAGCCTTCTGTGCCAAAGGTCACAGTTTAAAACCCGCAGGTGGCTCTAGGATTTTTTAATGGGAGTAAAATATCCTTATTTATGCCGTCCTTCGGAGGGGATGTTAAAAGGTGGCCCCGAGCCTGTGCAATGTCAGGTACTCGTTAAAGATCCCTATCCTAATAAAACCTGGATAGGCAAAATTTAGGACTCCTACTGTAGCATCGTCCAATTAGCCATAGTAGCATAAAGTGATGTTAAATAAATAAACAAGATTATTTATTGTGTCCTGGTTTGAGTCTATATCTTTACCTAGGACTTCTATCTTTATTTCTAGAATTTTATTAATATTTTATAATACAAGTTTGTTGTTTTATTGTTTCAGATGAACTGAAAATAGATTCTGAATCTTCTTTTGATGGCAATTTTGATTACCCTGATGATGACAGTGATGATGAAGATGAAAGAGAGTGGAAGAGGTTCCTGGCTGAGGAGGAACCCTCTTCTATGGACGATTTTTACAAGGATCTGACTGATGAAGACAAGCAAAGCTTCATGGAAGAGATAAGAGAGAAACAAAACAAATTAGTGATCCTGAGATGGTCGCGCCAGAGGTGTGTGGAGACGATAACATCAACTACCTTAACCAGGGTCGAAGAGGAGCTGGCAAATTTGTGGAATAAGTACCAGCAGTTGGGCATGTAAGTATTGAAAACAATATTAATCTCTTTTATTGTTGGTAAACTTCTATTCAATATGTAGGTGTAGCGATATATTATTTTTTAAAAACACTTTATTATCATTCCAGGAACATTGAAGGAGAACAATACGTGCAAGCAGAAACTTCTAACAAAACTGGACCTTCATTTTCAGACAACACCACAAGAGGTAAGGATTAATTATTAATCAGAATATATTTTATTCCAATATTTATCATTTACAAAATGATTTTATTGCTACATGGATTATAAATCATTATTTATTGTGTCCTGGATTTGAGTCCAGCAGTGGTAGGATAATTATTGATTAGGAAAAAAAGTCCTTTCGGTTTTTCAGGGTGAAATAAGCCTCAATGTATTATAGACATAAATTTTATTTTAATCTACAATATATTGACCATTATTTAATATGACTTTTCCCATCTTTTCACTAACTCCATAATGCCGTGTTCATAGCATGTCTGGAGTTTATTTTTATTCTGCTGTAACAGCCCTGGATCAACTCTTGGGTTGGAATGCTCTCCTAGTGTTCGTCCAGTCTCTATAAAGTGGGTACTGACAACTTGAGGGGCGGGAGGGGGAGGGGGGAAGGACCCAGTAGTTGTCAGAAAACCTCCTTTGGCCATCTCTTTCTCCCATCCTCCCTGAGCAGCCAAACAGGTGAAGCTGCGAGTGTTCAATATTATATAATATATTTTGCTCCTGGCCTATAATGTTTCTGATTGTACTGTCAGCTATGTGCTGAAGTCTCCATATACAGCAGCTTCTTCTTAGGAAGTTCATCTCCCGTACACTAATTTCTGGAGCTCTGTTTTATATCCCTGTACAGGCACAGTACTGTACCAAAGCGAGGATCAAGAAGTAATACATTCTTGTTGTCAATGAATTAATATTTTTATTCCATGATATAAAAGTTTAGGATCTCAATCATCATTTTTCCTCTAGAGATTTCCATTTCTATATAAATATAAATATAATTTCTAATTCTTCTATCCCATATTTACAATCCTAGCTCTATAATAAATGAGAATGTATTCTATATGTTATAATACAGGTTTATAATTGTATTGTTTCAGATAATCTGAAAAGAGATTCTGAATATTCTTGTGATGGTGATTTTGATTACTCTGATAACAAGGATGATGAAGAAGATGAGTGGAAGAGGCTCTTGTCCGAGGAGGTCCAACCCTCTTCTCTGGATGATTTCTACAACTATCTGAACGATGAAACAGGCTAAGCATGATGGCTGAGATAGGAGGCAAAGAAGACTAATTTACTATATTTATTTTCAAAAATTGTTTATTATTATTACTAGCTTAGAGGATTGAATTAATTAAATAAAATTATGTTATGTAAATAATTTATATATATTTTTGTCGGAGGATATTTAATTTGTATTCAATATGTACCTGAAGCAATATGTTCTTGCTATAAATAACTTTATCATCAATAATTATGCTTTATTAATGCCAACATTTCTTGGATTGTCATCTCCAGGACATTGTTTTATATTTTAATTATGATGTATATATGTATATAAAAACTATTGACAGAAGAAATGTCCTGGCTATGGTTCAAATTGATGAAATGATGGCACTAATATACCACATTAAACTATTGATAATAAAGTAAAAATTGCTTCAGATAGATATTGAATTCCAATAAAAATATCTTCCTGAGGCTGTGAATCACTGTAGTTATTATTATTAGAACTGAAATAAATAGTAATATTTACATAATATATATTTAAATTGTATTATATAGTTGTAATTATGTTATTGTAAATATTGAGTTATATTATTGTAAATATTGAATTATATTTTTGTAAATATTGTATCAAATAATAATTGTATATAATAGTTTTTAGATTTAAATTATAAACTATAAAAGTTATATCTTTTTTTTTTCTTTATAAACCTACAAATAGAATATATTCCTTAAACATTCCACATTTACTGAAGAGAGAAATGCTTTATTTATTTGGCAAAGCTGCCCAAATACATTGTTTACGTAACACGGTATACTTTATCAATCCCTTAGACATATTTCACATACATTTTAAATTTTTTTTTTTTTTCCTTTTCATTTTATTTCTCTCTACCACTATATTTGAAATTTATACCTTTGGTGCGCACATTACATAATCGAAATATAATCAAATTCACCATTTATTTGCCATAAGTGTGAGGGTGGATGATCCCCAGGGAGATACATACTCAAAAACTAGGTTAATTTTATAATTCAGTGATGGAAATATGAGATATATCCATTGGTTACAATGTTTAAAGAAAATAAACTAGTATTATTAAAGAATTTCCAGTAATTAAGTTATAGAATTCATAAATAAATACTTCTTCTTCTTTGACTTCTCCCAATAGTGCCATATCAGCGTAGGGGAGCGTTTAGAGCCACTGGCTCCAATCCTCTCTATTCTTAGCTAAGTTCCTGGCCTGGTGGAGATCTTTTCCTCTTCCTCTGCAAAGCTTGTTGTCCTATTCCAGGTAGGACATTCCTGGTCACCACCGAGGCCTTCTTCTATCTGGCACATAATCCATGGTTCTTAGGGGATCCCTGTGATCCTTTATTCTAATGACGTGACCGAACCACTTCAAATGATGGGTTTGCAGAATTTCCTTTAATGGCGCAATCTCCAGTTCCTGGCGTATCCGTTCATTCCTGACACAATCTCTTGTTGTCTTACTCACTGTCTTCAGAGAAACTTCATTTCAGCAGCTGTGACTCTGCTCTACAGGTCCATCAATATCCAGCTTTCAGCTCCATACTGGAGTATAGGCAAATATACTGATTTAAAGATATGGAGCTTAACACCTCTACCCACCTCTCGCTTCCCTATCACAGTGTTGCAGATCTGATAGTGGACTGCATTTGCCTTAGTAATTCTATTTGATATTTCTGAGTCAACTTTCCCAGATTTTCCTAATACTGTGCCGAGGTAGATGAAATCTGTAACCACTTCCATTTCCTCTCCGTTACAGTATATATAAAAATCTTCTGCTTGCCTTCCCACTTGTAGTATCTTGCTTTTGCTGGTATTTATTTTCATTTCTTTTCGGCTCAGTTCTTCTTCCCATTCAGTCACCGCTTGCTGTAACTTATCAACAGTGTTAGCCACAAGAACAATATCATTGCCAAATAAATAAAGCATTTCTCTCTCCTGGCGCTACTGTCCTGCATGGACCAGGACCTCCCTTATTACTCTCCTCCACTCCCTCCTATCCCTGGCAAGCGAACGCCATCTTCTAATGCCTATGCTATTTAGGATGTTCTCAACTTAGTCCTGCCACCTAAGATGTGGTCTTCCTCTACCACTTTGACTACTGTTTTTACACTTGGGAATACATTCTCAGGGCATACATGCTACATGCCCTAGTCATCAGATCTTGTTCCCTCTCACGATGGAGACTAAATCTGGTTTTCCATACATTTGAGTACTATTTGGGAGTAACCTTTGAACATTGAGTAAGCTAGTAAAATATTCTCTCCATGTTTCCATTAATATAGTTGGTTCGCTGATTAGATCGCCTTATTTATCATTGCATACACTAGCTTTGGACTGGAGACCAGTTTTAATTTCCCTCACACCTTTATAAAATTTTAGCATTATTTTTGCATCATAATCAGTTTGGAGCACTTCTAGCTTACTTTTTTTTGAAACTCCACTTTTTCTGGCTGCATATCGTCTTTGCCATTCTTCTCATTTTAATATAATCCTTCCTACTCCTAGTACCCAGAGAAATCTTCTCTACGGCTCGGTTGCATTCCTCATCATACCACATCTTTCTCTAACTAATCTTGTTTTCAATACAATTGAGTATAGGAACATGGAACATAAAAACCACTACAAGAAAGACGGTGGAAATCGTGGAGGGGATCATAAAGTACAAGGGACGTTCTTGGCGTCTCTGAGGCAAAAAGGAAAGGAATTGAGGGTATGAGATAAGGGATATACTCTTTTGTATTCAGGAGTCCCTAAAGGTGATAATGGAAAGGAAGGAGTCGGTTTTATCGTTAGTGAATCCACTATATAAGAGAATGGAGGAATGAGAAGCTGTATCGCACAGCCAATTTCTATTTATCTCCTGGTAAAATTAAATTAGTAAAAACTTATTCCCTCACTCAGAATTCCTCTGTTATAGAAAAAGACCAATTGAGCTCTGAACTAGAAAGGATAACAAACAAATATAAAATTATGAATAAGAAATTCGTCATCTGATCCGAGACCTCTTTCTCCAGTCTTTCCTTAAGGATTCAGCCATAAAGCCTGCCTATACTGCTTGTCACCGTGATTCCTCTGTAATTAGTGCACATGTTTGTCTTACAAATACTATAAATATCTGAAAAATATTCAGTCACGTATTTAAACCAACAGAAGCCGGGACTAACTTAAAAACCAGGCGCCCCGCTTCCATGCCGCAACACTGAACAGTTTTGAATGCTTGCTATACATGCCTTAAGGCGTTTTTAACAACATGTCACCAATATTGCTAGATGTTTCCTAGTTTGGATTGCTTTTCTTAAAGTGAAAAAGACACAAAAAAAAAAATAAAATTAGCCTGGAAAGAATTAGATGCCATTGGCTGAGGCAGGGTAATTATTTTAGATATGTATATATTCAGCCCTGAGGTAGAGAGACCCTCCTGGGACAGACCCGGCTTCTATAAAGTGGGTAACCTAAAATTTGGGTAAAAAACTGGGCAGCTGTCTGTGATCTAGGTTAATTACCTCCTTGCTCAGTCGTTGGCCAAGTAATGGTACTAACTCTATTTTATTACTTTTTTCCCTTCATTCTATATATATCTGATTCCCCATCCTTATTATCAGTATTGACCAACATATGAATCATCCTATAGGTAGCAACCATAGTCTAACCGGAGTGGGTCCGTCAAAACTCAATTATAAGATATTAAATAGAATATTCGTTCAAAGGAAGGCCACTGAAGATTTAGGAGGTTAGGCAAGTTGTGAATCCAGAGCAGGCAGTCTGTCAATATGAGTGAGCTGAGAGCATTGTGAGGGTGGAAATATGTTGATCGTGTTAATGAATGAATTCATAATAAAATGAATGAGTGTCGAGGAACCCAGTATGTGTCCAGAGAGTAGGTGGAAGGATTACTAGAGGAGATCTTGAAGGGGGTTCAAACAGTGGTTAATTTATAGATGGATATTATAGCGAGGAAAAAAAAATGGTTTTAAAATATAAGTATTAGAATATTAGGTTGATTTTAAAAATCCTCGTTATTGAGAATTATGATTCCCATCAATGAATCCCCTTATTTGCATTGCAGCTGTTCAAAACTATATCCACCATCCTCTTCTTATCGTGTGACTATCCAGCACTGGACTGAACAACTGTTTAAAGACAGCTCTAACTCTCGTCCATCTCAATTTTACTTCGCTATATAAATAACACAAGGAAAGTATTGCGATCGTAGAAAAAAAAATTAGAATTCGAGTTTTCAACGGATATACACATTTAGGTTCCCTTAGCTACCGCACAAACGGCGAGGTGTGCGTGTATGTGGTACGCCAAGAACATCTTAAAAGCTTCATTCAAACTAATTGCTTTCAAATATCGAAAATATTGGAATAACAGCTTCTAGGGAAAAGAAATGTATTCAAAATTATTCAATTTGGTTCTATTAACAATAATGAATGCATTAGCTCTGTATCATAAAAATTTTAAAAAGGACTAATTACGTATAATAATTGTTCTTTGTGTTTTCTGTATTAATTTTATGAAGCAGGAAAATGAGAAAAAAATTATGAAAACTTCGGAAATAAACGGTTAATTTCATTTATAGGTGATCAAAATAGTTTCAGAAAACATAATAACGATATTTTACATATTTATTCTAAGGTTATTATTATCAAAATGGTCATTCCGTGTAATATAATTAAGTTCTTTAAATCGCATTTGAGTGTTTCAAAAAGGTTCGTATTAGAGAAGATGTATTTCAGTACATTTAAGCTCTTAAGATACTAAAAAACATTTCTTTCAACGTAAATAAAGTTAACAAAATAATAAATCTAGATTTAAGCTAAATAATCATTAAGTCGGTCAATCTCACTCATTGACATTTTTTTAAAAATTTGTTATTTAAAAAATCGGTTCGAAAAAAATACAAATTGACTAAATTGAGTCATAGGAAATAGGTCAAGATACTGGTAAAAAGCATAAATCGCTTAAGGGTTTATCTATCGGTAAATAATTTTGAGGATAAACCTTTGGACAGTAATTTACTACGTCATAAACAGCTTAAAGTAAAAAATCATACAGGTAATAAACCATTTGCGGGAAATTTTGCAGACCTGAAATCGCTCTTAAATTTATATTAAACCTTATTTTAACCATTAAAATTAGAATTTTTCATTTACAATATTAATAAAATTTTTTCATTTGGAAAGAATTTTTCGTTACCTAGAAAAAATTAAATTTGTAATCATAGTTGGTGAAATAATTCTTGCTCTAGATTAAATCGGATCAAACAAAACTTTTTTCTTTAAATCCAAAAAAATTGAGTTATGACGTATATATAGGCTAAATCTATTTTTTTCTGCACATATTTTTCTCAATGTTAAAAATATATATAGTAACAGACGTATGATAATTAAAATTTTAATTTTTTTTTTTTTTCGTTAAGTCTGTAAATCATGTTGTCCTGATTTTAGATAAACTGAGTAATGGACGTATGTGAAGTAAAACGTTCTTCATTTCTATTTATTTTTAATTATCATGGTGCACTGATTCAAAAACTATATTCTAATTCAAAACTCTCCTCACTTTTTCCATATCTTCAAAAATAACAGATTTAGGGGCGTATATAATATCATTTTTTAGGTAAAATATAATTTTTTTTTTATTTTTTTCTTTATTATAATTAATACCTGTGTCTTGATTCTAAAAATCTTTAAATATATTTATTTATTTATAAAAATACCTGAGTAATGGACGTATGTATAGACAAAATTTCATTTTTTTTTTTATTATAATTAATAGTGGGTCCTGATTCTAAAACTCTTTACATTTTATTGCTCTCTCTTTAACAATAACAAATTATTTATTACTTTGCTAATCTTTGTAGTTCCACATTGTAGATAATCATCAGGGCATATTAAGGTACCGCATTTAGAGGAAATAGTTAGGTCTGTGTCTACAAATGTTGTAAAAGCAATAAACAGTAAAGACAATTTCAATATTTTCTTTTTTTTACTGCCTCTCAGACAATTTTCCTTCTGAATCTCTAAAAGGTTAACTATTTATATTAGTTATTAAACTGAACGGTTTGAAATTACCAATTGTAATTAATTATTACAAAATAAAAATATAAATTTTGGAACGATTCAAAGAGAAGCTAAGTATTACAGACGATAAAAGAATTTGATGAAACTTCTTTTGAAATGTCTTTAAAGAAAATGAATATTTTAACTAACATGAACCCAATCATGACATCATACTATTATCTTATACTGTATACTTGTATACCTGTTGGTAGAGAGACCTTCCTCACCTCAACCACCTCTATAAAGTGGGTACCCAAAGATTGGTGAGAACAGCTTGTGGCTTAGAGTAAAAGTAGCTACTACGTATAAATAAACCAAATACTATTGATAATTTTTAATTTTGAATGCTTCTAGACTTGGTATAAGTCAAAACTTCTTTTAAAAAGCTAATATTAATTTGTTTTTTGTTAACATAAAACATTGCAAATATAAATATGAGATAGAAATCCTAGGTTCAATCTCATATCTGTTATCCAACATCTATGATAAATGAGAATGTTTTAAAAATACAATATTATAATACCAGTTTGTAATTTTATTGTTTCAGGTAAACGGAAGAGAGATGCTGGATACAATGAAGATGAAAGAGAGTGGAAGAGGTTTTTGTCCGAAGAGGAACAGCCCTCTCCTCTGGATGATTTCTACAACTATCTGAAAGATGAAGACAAGCAAAGGATGATGGAGGAGATAAGAGAGAAAGAAAACAAATTATTTATTCTGAGATGGTCGCAGAAGAGGAGAGTGCAGACAATAACATCGACTACTCTAGGCAGGGTCAAAGAGGAACTGGCGTACTTGTTCTTCAAGTACGAGCAGTTGGCCATGTAAGTATTGTAACAATATCAATCTTCATATAGCCTCCCTTTGTTCTTGTTAGCTTATAGGATTGCTTTTATTTTTTTAAATATGTCATTTTTTTATAAAATTTATAGTTGCATATGTATCAATATATTTTTTATTTAAACAACTTTATTATCATTTCAGGCATATTGAAGCAGATCAGCACTCACATGTTGAAACTACCATCGAGGCTGGACCTTCATTTTCAGACAACACCACAAGAGGTAAGGATTAATCATTAATCACAATATATTTTGTTCCAATATTTGTAATTTATATAATTACTTTATTGCTACATGGATTATAAATGATTATTTATTGTGTCCTGGGTCGATTTCGGCTTTGACAAGATAATTATTGGATAAGCAAATAAGTCCTTTCAGTTTTTCAGGGTCAAATAAGACTCAATGTATTATAGATATAAAATTTATTTTATGTCTATAATACATTGACCATTATTTATAATAACTTTTTCCCATCTTTCCACTAACGGCATAATGCCATGTTCAAAACATGTCTGGAGTTTATTGTTAAAAAACTGATAGTGGTTTTTGATGTCCACTTTCTTTTGGAATGTCTTTCCATTCACGGAGTTCTACAGAGGCTGGAATAAATGGTAGTCATTGGAGCTAGGTCTGGTGAGAAGGGAGGGTGGGGCAAAAGGTCCCGTCCAAGGCTCAATAATTTATTGCGAGTGATCAATGAGGTGTAGGGCCTAGCGTTTTCTTGGTGGAACACAACACCCTTTTTATTTGCAAGTTCTGGGATTTTTTATTTAATTGATTTATCCATTATAGTTAATTACGAGCAGCATAGAGTTGAATCAATTGTTTGTCTTGATGGCAATTGCTCATAGGAAATAAAACCCTTAAAATCACACAAATATGGAAGGATAGGAGGCTTCGCACTACTAGGTTTCCAAGATTTTCTACTGTCTAAATTATTCTGAAATATCCATTTTTCATCTCCTGTTACCAATTTTTTCAAACATGGGTCGTTTTGTTGCCGTTTCTGGACTGAATCATAAAAGAAATGTGCGTTGACTCAGTTAGAGATTGAGGGACCCAAAAATTAAGCCTTGAAATGTAGCGGAGCTTGTGAAAATGGCTTTCTACACTTGTGTACAGCACATTTAGGACCATAGCAATCTCTCGATCTGATTGGCTGGGATTTTGATCAATAATCGCCACAACATTGCTCGTTTAAATTTTACTTGGCGACCAGACCGTTGTTAAGCATCATTGATTGTTTTAAATTTACTGAATGAAATTAGGCAAACCAATTTTGACATGTGTGTTCAGTTGGGGCATCATGCGCATACTCACTGCAATTTTTCCTATGAGCTTCTGCAGCATGTTTTTTTTTTTATATTTAAATAATACAATCAAATATGCCGCTAATGAATGATATTTTCTTCCATATTCACAGTGCAATAGCAAACACAATACTAAGCTAGTCCCCACAAGGGTTAGCAGATATAGTTGTTGAAATATTACAAACAGGATGAACAATCCTGCTAAGGGATAGAGCCCTAGGCTATCTCTAATTTTAGAAATGTTTTATAATATTATAATCCAAGTTTGTAATGTTATTGTTTCAGATGAACTGATTTTTACAATACGGATGATTTTTACAAGGATCTGACTGATGAAGATAGGCAAAGCTTCATGGAAGAGATAAGAAACAAACAAAACAAATTGGTGATCCTGAGATGGTCCCACAAGAGAAGGGAGCAGACGATAACATCGACTACCTTAACCAGGGTTCAAGAAGAGCTGGCAGACTTGTGGTACAAGTACCAGCAGTTGGGAATGAAAGTATTGTAAACAATATTAATCTTATTTTATTGTTGTTACACTTCTATTCAATATTGTAGGTGTAGCGATATATTCCTTTCTAAAACAACTTTATTATCATTCCAGGAACATTGAAAGAGAACAATACGTGGAAGCGGAAACTTCTAACCAAACTGGACCTTCAGTTTCAGACATCACAAGAGGTAAGAATTAATCATTAATCACAATATATTTTATTCCAATATTTATTATTTACAAAATTATTTTACTGCTGCATGGATTATAAAACATTATTTATTGTGTCCTGGGTTTGAGTCCAGCTGTGGAAGAATAATAAATCCTTTCAGTTTTTCAGGGCAAAATAAGATATATGCCGTTCAACAGACATAAAATACATTTTAATCTACAATATATTCCCGATTATTTAATATGACTTTTTCCCCCTCTTTCCAATAATTCCATAATGCCATGTTCATAATATGTTTGGAGTTTATTTTTATTATGTTGTAACAGCCACAGATCAACTTTTGGGATCAACTTGGAATGTCCTTCTGGTGTTCGACCAGTCACTATAAAGTGGGTACCCACAAATTGGAGGAGAGAGGGGACCTAACAATTGAAAGAAAGACTCCTTTGGCCATCTCTCTTCTTCCAACCTCCCTGAGCAGCCAAATTTTGTTTGTTTATTTATTTAACGCCCCTTTATGCTGCTGTGGCTAATCAGATGATGCTACAGTGGGAGTCCTAAATTTTGCCTATCCAGGTTTAATTAGAGTAGGGATCTTTAACGAGTACCTGACATTGCAGAGGCCAGGACCACCTTTTAACATCCCCTCTGAAGGGGGGCATAACTAAGGATTTTTTACTCCCATTAAAAAATCTTTGGGCATAGGAAGCTGTTATGCTAACCACCATGCTACAGGTAATTCCAGTAGCCAAATAAGTAAAGCTGCTAGTTTTCAATATTATATAATATATTTTGCTCCTGGCCTATAAAGTTTCTGATTGTACTGTCAACTATGTGATGAAGCCTTCATTTATCAAAGCTTATTCTTAGGTCCATAGGTCCATCTCCTATGCCAGTAATTTCTGGACCTCTGTTTTATGGCCCATGTGTAGGCACAGTACTGTAATGCACCAAGGATAAATAAGTGATAAATTCTTTCTGTCTGTGATGTAATATTTTTATTCCATGATATGAAGTTTAGGATCTCAATCCCCATTTTTCCTCCCAAAATTTCCATTTATATATCTTTATCTAGGGCTTCTATCTCATATTTACAATCCAAAAAATGAGAATGTTTTTATTATGTTATAATACTAGTTTGTAATTTTATTGTTTCAGATGAACTGAAAAGAGATTCTGAATCTTCTGGTGATGGTAATTTTGATTACTCTGATAACAACGATGATGAAGAAGATGAGTGGAAGAGGTTCTTGTCCGAGGAGGTACAGCCCTCTTCTCTGGATGATTTCTACAACTATCTGAACGAGGAAACAGGCTAAGCATGATGGCTGAGATAGGAGGCAAAGAAGACTAATTTACTATATTTATGTTCACAAATTGCTTATTATTATTACTAGCTTATAGGATTAACTTAATTTAAAAAAATTATGTTATGTAAATAATTTAATTATTTTTGCCGGAAGATATTTAATTTTAATTTAATATGTACCTGAAGCAATATGTTTTTGCTTTAAATAACTTTGTCATCAATAGTTAAACTTTATCAATGCCAACATTTCTTGGACTATCAGCTTCAGGGTATTGTTTTATATTTTAATTATGATTTATATATGTATATAAAAACTATTGACAGAAGAATTGTCCTGGCTAGGGTTCTAATCAATGAAATGGTGGCACTAATATAGCACATTTAACTATTGATAATTGCTGTAATAATTGCTTTAGATAGATATTGAATTCCAATAAAAATATCTTCCCAAGGCTGTGAATCACTATAGTTATTATTATTAGAACTGAAATAAATAGTAATATTTACACAATATATATTTAAATTGTATTATATAGTTGTAAATATGTAATTATGTTATTGTAAATATTGAGTTATATTATTGTAAATATTGAGTTATATTAATGTTAATATTGAATTATATTTTTGTAAATACTGTATCAAATAATAATAGTTTTTAGATTTAAATTATAAACCATGAAAGTTATATCGTTGTTATTTTATTATTCTTTATAAACCCACAAACAGAATATATTCCTCAAACATTCCACTTTTAATGAACCTACATACTCAAGCAATAGGTTAATTTTAATCAAAATATCATTAAAAAAACATTCAATAGTATCTTCCAGGAATTAGCATCTCAATTATCCCTTCATTGGACTTGTATATCACTTCACTCTTGTGGTCAAGAAAGAAGAAAGTAAATTAGTTTTTCTTTTTTTTTTTTTGCTTTTAGTCCAAAATTATTACTTATAAAGAAAAATAATTTCTTCTTTAGCAGAGTAGGAGAGGGTTTAGCTAGGATTGCCAATGTTCCCTGTTGCATGCAAGATTTCTAGGCTTGGCGAATATTTATATTTTGTTTTTTGCATAAGCGATCGACGTATTTCAGGTATGACATTCTCGGTCGGCATTGGGGGGTCTTTCACCATTGGGGATATAGTATATGGTTTTCAATGGATCTCTATGTCCCTCTATCTCGACAACATGTCCAAACCACATTAGCTGTCGAGTTCCCAGGATACCTTTAATCGGGGGAATACGCAACTCCTCTCTGATCCTTTCATTGTGAATGCAGTCACATCTGGTTCTCTCTGCGATCCTTCGAAGAACCTCATCTCCGCAGCAGTGACTTTGCTCTGCAGTCTATCAGTCATCAACCAGCTTTCTGCACCATATAGAAGTACGGGAAGGTACACCGCCTTGCAGTTTCACACTTCTGCTTACTCCTCTCTTCCTGATCACAGTATTGTAGATCTGGTAGTATATAGCATTGGCCCAGCTTATCCTGTTCAATACTTCTGAACCTACTTTCCCAGATCGATCCATAACAGTGCCAAGGTAGGTGAGATCTGACACCACTTCCATCACCTCTCCATTACAATACACCCTGACATCTTCCTGTATCCTTCCAACCTGTAAGATCTTATTCTTATTTTTACTGAGGTTCATGCCCTTCTTGCCCAGCTCTTCGTTCCACTTATCAACTGCCTGCTGCAATTTCTCGACGGAATCTGTAATCAGGACAATATCCTCCGCATACAGGTGAAGCTGTATCACAACTGGAAGAAAATTCCTTCTTCTTACGAATATGATATTGATGTAATCAGCACTTGGACTATTGCTGTGTGGCATATGGTGCTCTTTCGACTGCTATTCAGTTCAGACTGAAGCAAACCATGAACATTATTTTTAGAATTTATTGTGGCTTCATGTTACTCACTTATGCGATGAGTTAATAGTTCCTTCCCTCAACTCGCAGATAATATTTCCTAGGATCAAACCATGTACTACCAGAACCCACCCAAATCTCCTGCAATTTAAACCATCAATTCACTCACACACATAGGATCGTGCCATTCTGAACTTTTCCTTTCCAGAAAACAAAAACTTTTGATCAATCCTTCCTTGCCCACTTCTACTGCCCTCTAGCACCTACTCATATCCACCATGCTTCTTCTCTATCATCATTCAAACCCCACCTTCTTCAATACCTTTTGTCTTCCTAAACAGGAAATCAACAATTCCGATATTTCAAATCAAATAACAGACATTGAGAGAAAAAAAATATAAACTTTGTAAATCAATTCATTTATTTTTAGTATTGCGATTTGTAGGGTAGGGTCATCATTCCCTATACCTAAGTTTGTGAGTGGCCACCATTTGGCTGACGGGTCTCACATACCCGGGGAAGAGGCTGTGAGTGAATTCCCATTTAATTACATCCTTGTAAAGCCCTGCAGGGGACTGGGATTCGAACTCACAACTTTAGCATGAGAGACTAGCACGCTAGCCACTCAGCCACGGGCTCCAATTCTACAATATATTAAAGTTTTTTGTTTTGTTTTTTTGCATACCGTTTTTTTCCTCTCCTCACAATCCTAAATAAGAAGTATTCATGTTCCTTTGGTCTTTTGGAGAGACACATTGGATAATTTAAAAGTACATGTATGATATTCTTGAGTGACCCTAAACCTAGAATAAAATTTCTTTTTATTTATTTTCCTATTTCTATTTCAGTTAAATTAAATGAGTAAAGATAATTTTTATTTTTATCCCTATTTCTGCACTAGTCTACTATTCTCCGGGTCCTGGGTTCAAATCTCGACTGTGGCAGAATATTGTGTATTCTGTTATTTCAGCTGTGGAGCGACCCTAGGTAATGGAGGCCCTCCTGGGTCAGACCTAGCCTCTTTAAAGTGGGTACCCAAAAATAGGGGATAAACCTGGCGGCTGAGTGTGAACTCGGCCTAATCAACTCTTTGCTCACTACTATTAGCCTATAAACAGTAAAAATCCCTCTTCATGGGTTGTGTTCTTGCATGATATTTCTAAGCCTCACAAAATGCATGACATTAAAAAATGCACAAATTTGAACCATATTTCTGATGAAACATCAGTATGTAAAGAAATGAACATTAGACGAGGTAGATAAATATGCAACATGAAAATTTGAGTATTCGAAACACAATTACTTCGGGGTAATAACAAACCTTTTAGGTAAATACTTTGCTCAGAATACACACCTTTTTTATTTTTTTATTTTTCATTTATATACATGGCCATTACAATGTCTATAATATAGATAATTAGGCATAATGATAACCTTCAGAACATTAAGAAATAAATTACAATAATAAAGGTAACAGTTAGGGTAAACATTGATAGAATTTTTTAAGAAAAAATAGAATAATAAACAATGAAATTTAAACATTAACATAATATAATATCATATAATAACATAAAACAATCAAACTTTTTTACATTAAAAAAAGGTAATAAAAATAAAGATGAAGCATACCCAGATGACATAAATGATGCAATTGAGGAAGATGATGTGGATTTAGCTGTTGATAAAATCCAGCTAGGAAAAGCTCCAGGACCAGATGGTATAGCCCGGAATTCATTAAATATGGGAGAAACGAAATGAGGAAGTGCCTCCAAATGCTTTTCCAAAGAGTTTGGGACTCGAAGCGTTTGCCACAAGAATGGGAGAATAATATCATAGTCCCTATACACAAGAAGGGCAACCAAAGTGAATGTGGGAATTATAGGCCGATCTGTCTATCCTCAGTCGTATACAAGATATATACACGAATATTAGAACAGAGGTTGAGGCATATAGTTGAACAAGAGCTGGAAGAGGAGCAAGCCGCCTTCAGACCTGGTAGGCAGACACAGGATCACTTATTCTCCCTCAGAATGATAATAGAAAAAGCATGGAATCGTGGCAAGGCAGTGTATCTGGCGTTTCTGGATCTAAGGGCAGCCTTCGATTCAGTTCTGAGGCAAGAGATTTGGGACGCGCTTATTAGAAGAAAGGTGCCAGCAAATCTGGTGAGCGCCATAAAGTCAATATATCAGGACCCAAAAGGTATAGTGAGGCTAAATGGTCAAACATCCCAACCTTTTCACTTTTATAAAGGAGTAAAGCAAGGGGACAGCCTTAGTCCTTTGCTTTTCATCGTTCTCATGGATGAGATGTGGAAGGTTTATAGAAGGAGAACACCAAGAGCTGTGGTGGGATACTGGAACCTAACACCAGTGCTCGCCCAGGCAATGATCTATGCAGATGACATAGTATTGATTGCGGACTCCCAGGAAGCTCTCCAGACATCGCTAAATGAATGGTACGAGGAACTCCGGCTAAGAGGGTTAAACATAAATCCAGCCAAAAGTAAAATTATGTGTGTGGGAAGAGAAGGATATTAATAAGGGATCTGGAGCCAAGGATATTATGTGGCGGCGAAACACTAGAAACGACGAATGCCTACACATATCTTGGAACAGTTATAAGCGATGATGGTAAGATAGACCAGGAGGTTCTAAATCGGGTGATGAAGGCCAATGGACTGTATTACCAGATATCCAAAACGATTATAGGAAAACATGAAGTTAGCAGAGATGCTAAAATTAGGATTTTTAAATCTGTTTTCCTTCCAGTACTCTTATATGGATCTGAAAACCATCCCTAACCATCCCAGAGATGAAAAGAATAGCTAGGGACAGAGACCAGTGGGCTCGATGGACCGAGGCGGCAACTCCACGCTTTGCGGCACACAGGAGTTAGAGGAAGAAGAAGAATAAAAATAACAAAATAATTTTCTATAATGGTATAAGATACCAACAAACTATTATATTACAATAAAATAAATTAAAAGATACTTGTTAAAATCGGATGTGACTAGTGAAAGATTTTGGAAACATCAGCACTGTTTCACAAGATGTCAATGTGATTAGGCAACTCATTAGCGGTTCTCATCATACCTGGGGCAGGTGCATAATATAAATAATTAGTAGTGGGGTGTTCCTTAAAGAAAAGTTTATTTGAGTTAGTGGAAACTGATGTATCATTGAATTTGATTTGCTCTCGAAGGAATGGACAACCAATATTGGAAATAATAAGGTTAGAAAGGAAAATCAAGTTATATTTTCTACGATTAGCTAGGATTGGCAGATTCTATACAATCAAATTCTATGATTATCTAAGGGTATATTGAGCTGATACGAGACAAATCTGAGAAATATGTATTGTATTATTTCCAATCTATCAATGTATGTACCATAGTGGGGAAGCCACATAAAAGAAACATATACAATTAAGGGCCTCATTAAAGAACAGTATAAATATTTTACACTGTTCATATCAATAAGTGGCAGAATATTATTTATTCTGTCAATTCAGTCGGGAGGGGACCCTAGGGTATGGAGACCCTCCTGGGGCACACCTAGCCTCTACAAAGTTGGTACCTACATGGGGTACATTGTGAAATAATCTAGCGGCTGAGCGTGATCAAGCCCTAATCACCTCATTGCACTGCCGTTGGCCTAGAAACAGTATGAATCTCTATATGTACTGAGCCCAAGACCCTTTATGGGTTGTAGTGGTACAGGTTATTTTTTTTCTTTATATCAGTAAAGTGTTTTGAGCAACAATGAATAAAACCAAGTAGCCTATTGCATTTTTTCCAGAGAACATAAATGTGGTTAGAGAAAGTAAATGTTGGGTTTAGGAGTATCTTAAGGTCTTTAACGACATCAACTTTATTTAAAACTATTTCACTTAGGAGATGTAGATCCATGGAAAGAAATAAAAGAACACTTATTTTAGTTAAGAGACATTTTATTTATTGAACACCAGTTGTCAAATTGGAAAAGAGGATTTTGGAGGGTCAAACAATCATCTATACTTTTTATTGTAAGAACAATTTTTAAGCCATCAGCAAAAGGTAAAACTTGAAATGATGAAAGGGTAGAGCACAGGTCATTAATAAAGATTAGGAGAAGGATCGGACCCAGGTGTGACCCTTGAGGTACACCAGATTTAACTTAATAAGACTGCGATAAAACATTTTAAGTTTGGCTTGCTTAGTGGGACTAATGAGATAGCTGCTAAAGCATGACAGCAACACATCAGAAAAACCAAATAGTTTTAATTTTTCTATTAGGATAGAATGAGGTACCTTATCGAAGGCTTTAGAAAAATCAGTGTATAAAGCATCAACCTGGTGTTTATTGCGAAAAGCATCTAGAACATAATGTTGCAACAATAATAAATTAGTTAGTGAAGATCTTT
The DNA here is from genome assembly GCA_023052935.1 of Piezodorus guildinii. Classification (NCBI taxonomy): domain Eukaryota; kingdom Metazoa; phylum Arthropoda; class Insecta; order Hemiptera; family Pentatomidae; genus Piezodorus; species Piezodorus guildinii. The sequence continues at coordinate 52,850 of JAJSOM010000103.1, forward strand.
AACTAACAAAACCATGTTGATGATTAGATAAATAAGGAGACATAAGTGGGATTAGTTCCTCTAAGACTAGTGATTCAAGGACCTTACTTACATTGAGTAAATATTGGCCTATAATTGATAACATTGGTTTATTGGAACATGTTAATAACCAGAGTATCAATATAGCTTATAAAGAGATTCTGGTTCTGCAGGTAAGGCAGTGAGCTAGTGTTCTCATGGTCCTGGTTAGAGTCTGGCTGAGGCGCGATAATTATTCATTATGTTATTTTAGCTGTGCGGTGACCCTGGGTTAGGGAGACCCTCGTGAGGCACACCCAACCTCTATAAAGTGGATAACCTAAAATTGTGGTAAAATCCAGGCGGCTGAGTCTGATCTCGCCCTAACCATTCCTTACTATCCAGTTTTGGCCAACATATTGAATCATCGTATAGGTAGCCGCCATATTCGAACCCAAGTAGGTCTGTCAAAACTCGATTATAAGATATTATATAGCACATCCACTCCAAAGGGAGGCCACTGAAGATTTCAAGAGGTTAGCCAAGTTGTGAATGGAGAGTAGGCAGTCTGTCAGTGTGAGTGAACTGAGGGCATTGTGAGGGTGGAAATATGTTGATCGTGTTAATGAATGAATTCATAATAAAATGAATGAGTGTTGAGGCCCCCCAACATGTGTCCGAAATGTAGGTGGGAGGATTACGTAAGGTGATCTTGACGAGGGTTTGAACAGTGGCTGTTTCCTAGATGAATATTATAAAGAGGGAAAAAATATAAGTATTAGTATCTGTGGTTATTTATCAAATCCTGAACTATACATACACAACATTAGAAAATAACATAGTAATGTAAAAATAAATCAACTTTATTCACATATTTACATTTTGACAAAATGTTAACAATGATTTTGGATGAGTCATCTTTACAATCAGAAATATTTTGTTTTTGTGATTATAGTACATTAGCCTAAATGGCAAAGATATGGTGAAGTAATATTGAGGTTACTTTGCGATTGCAGGAAAAATTATACAAAAACCTATGCATGCATAGTAATAGTTTGGGTAGAGGTTTGTAATAATTACTACAATATCTCTAAAACTGTTTTAAAAATGTTCCAAATTGAGTAACCTGTTCCATATGAAGTTTGTAGATAATTTAAAGTTCTTCAGAATTTATAAATTATAACATTTTACAGAATAAGCTTTTGACTAAGTTATTGAAGAAAAAGATAAGACAAAAAAACTGCTTTTTCAAGAAAGTACCATGTCGAAAACTCGAATTTTTAGAATTAGTTAAGTACATATCACCATTCCTCGAAACCAAAAGCATGCCACCCTTAGCAGAACAAGGTGCTACCTCCACTAACGATATTATCGTCTTTATCGCTTCGCCTCGAGTACAGCTGTTCAAAAAGTATGTCTTGATCTCAACTCTTGTCCAGTCTCTAATTTTACTTCGTTATTTAAAAAATACAAGGAAAGTATTGGGATCGTAGAAAAAAAACTAGAATTCGAGTTTTCGGATATACACATTTAGGGTCCCTTAACTACCGCAAAAAAGCCTAGGTGTGCGTATGTGGTACGCCAAGTAACATCCTTAAAAGCTTCATACAAAATGATTGCTTTCAGGTGTCGAAAAATAATTGAAATAACAGTTTCTAGGGAAAAAAAAAATTGTATTTAAAATTATTACAATTTGTCTCTATATATAGACAATAATAATAATGTATATATAGACAATATAATAATGCTTTTAGCTCTCGTTCATAAAATATTTTTAAAAATATATAAAAAAAACTAATGTCAATTATATAAGCAGAATCTAAGGAACCCCAGCATCTCTATCTTAACCCAGCGTTAAAATCACCAACATTCAAATATCCAAATCATTCAAAATCTAATAAGTACTGCGTTCAGCTCAAAAATAAATTATTTTACAAACTGAAGTTACTTATTTTAAGATAGGTATAAAGTATAATGAACCGGGATGTAGATTTCCCGAAGGGTAATAACCAAACAACCCTTAAATTCTATTTTGAGAATCTTGCTTTAAATCTCGTTCTGAGATTTGCATTTTAGTAAGAAGTATATAACCAAAGAGGTAGCTAGACTATGGACTGACTAGAGTATACCTGGATGAGGCAGCTAAGGCACTTGCTATAGAAGAAGAATAGATGGCAGCAGCGTCTGAACCAAGAGGAGGAAGGAGACTACCTGAGGACTCTTCAGTTCTGGATTTACTGTCTCAGGTGCAACACTATGGCTTTTGTCGCTACCCCTGTCAGCTTCCAAGGGAAGGATTATCTGCAGTACTTCTCTCCAATCACAGGTTAGTGTCTTCATCTTGTATATAATATTTAAGTGTGTGTATGATTAAGTTGTCTAAGGGTCTTGAGGAGGTCAATAATTCAGACAAAAAGGTACTACCTGTGTTAAAAATTGTTGGACGATATTTTATCTTATAAAAATCAAATGTTTCTAAAAATGTGTTTTGGTATAATATGAAATAATGCTTGGATTTTTTTTTTTTTTTTTTTTTTTTTGTTAAAATATTCGTTTCTCCTCAAGTCTTATCAAATTTTTTTTATTGAAATCTTCAATCCTTAAATTTTTCTTATATCGTTTCAAAATTTATATTTTTATTTTGTAATCAGTAATCACAAATATAATATCCTAACACTTTCGGTTTAATTTTGTTTAACTGACTTAAATATATAGGCTATTGTAATGAATTTAAATTTATTCTTTACAATCAAAAAACCAATAAGTTTCAAACTATAGAAAAATGTAATAAAAAACATTTAAATATTGATCAGTGATTATAAAATACATTTATTATAGCTTCTATCATCTATAAAAAAATAAATATATTTTAATCATGAACTTATGATTTCGCTAAAACTCTAACGTAAGCGTCACATGATTTCAAACTAAAAACACGTTTCTCTGTGCAGGAAAAATAATATATTTATTGATTGAACTTCAAGATCCTTCTGTCTAAGATTTTAAGGAATTTCTGGTTTGTTCAATAATTGAGTAGATTTTTCCCAAAATTATCCGTTTCTAGAAATTTTATAGAAAACGTCCAAAATCTCTTATCACTTTATTATTGAAAAAATTGTTTTAGCTTTGAAATCTGAAAAAAAATTATGTTAACTATTTTATTCTTAAGTTATAAATGATTTTTTTTTCTTATGGTTTGGAATGAAATTAACTGTGTACTAACTGCCTTTTTATTTTTTGACCCGTTTTTACAGATTTTTTTTTGTTTTTTTACTTATTTGATGAAATCTGAAGATGGATTTCGATCAAATTAACGATCAGAATAGAAATATTTCAAATTATCAGTTAAATCGAAAATTCCCTAAAGTGACTTTTGATAATTAGTGTCTCAATTACCAGCTATATTTTGCCGAATTTTCAAAATTCATTGTTCTCACATTCATTTGCTAATAGTGAAAAACGGAATATAAAAAAACATAAGGTATATTTATATATATTACCATTGCAAAGAATTATGCCATAAGTATTGAATATGCTCTAAATTGGTTATTACAAAATATAACACTAAATCTTAAAGTCTTAAAGAGAATACCGTATTCGATCAATATTCTTAAGAAAATTTTAATAATTTGTTTTCAACCTATTTAATAAGAGTGGTTTTAAATTTAAATATACAGTATATTCACTGTTGTCTTTAAAATAATTTTTCGTAATAGTAGTATTATATAATAATTATTGTCTTTATTTTTTAATATTATAATCTAAAGTTTCGGTAAAACTTTTTAGCCAAAATCAGGGTACGTAGAAATCAAAACTATGTCCAAATTGATATTATAAAGAAGATAGAATTGGTTTCTGGTCTCCAAAGCCACGCCCTGATAACGCCTCACAAGTGGGCCTGAAACGTTTGCAAAAACATAATTATAGTTTCTGTCTAAATCCCAAATATTCTTGATGTGATTACATCAAAAGTAAACTATACCCATTAATTATTATATTTTAATTTTTCTCTTAGAAATCATTAGACAATTGTGATTTTTACTTTAGTAAAATAACTACTTGTAATCCAAAGCCTACAAGATACCACAGCAACGTTAGTTTGCAAAAATCTATCAGTGATTTATTATTAGACCGATTTATTTGATCATTTTTGCATTAAAATCTAGAATTATTTTATTACTATGTTACTAACTTTATATTCTAGGAAGAAAAAGTTTAAGTAGATTTTGGATGGAATTAAATGTGCACTGAGTGACTTTTGCAAAGAACTGCAGTTTCAAAATGCATTTTTGCATGACTTGTGTTTCCTACAACTGAATTCGATGACGGATTTAGATAAATCTGATCTGAGAAACTCTTTATTTATACATAGAGGACATTAAAATTTTATTTTTTCAATGCTCCATATCATGTCACTACATGGAGAAATTTATTATTCCATGTATAGTCGCCATAAAAGATTTACTTATTCAATTCGTCGACTTCTGCTTTATATTGACGTATATGCTATATAAATATTTAATTTATTAAAGTTGTGTTATAGATCGAATCAATCAGTTTTCTTGTATTTATAAAATTGATGTAACTTCACCATTTGTTTTTTCTAACTGGAGGCTATAAGACTATAAGGGCATTCTTCGTGGAATTGATATTTTCACATATTTCTATTTTAATCAAAATCCGTCGTCCGTTTTTATCAAAAGAACATTCTTAATATTTATTTAATAACGTCCTTGGAAAATGCATTTCTTTCCTTAAGTTAAAAAGTACAAGTTTAATATATCCTAAAGCATATTGAAAACATCTCTTTTCATTAAGTGATGATGAAGAAATTGATATGGTAAAAAAGAAACCAAGAAACATTTAAATATTTTAGTACAAAAATAACAACCGGATTAAATGAGTCATAGTCATAAATTTGGCGAGGGTAAAGTCCAACAGTCAAAAATATTTCCCCAAAGCAATAAACCACAAAAGGGTTTAGCTATCGGAAGTGTTGAGAGGGATAGAGCCTTTGTGGTAGATAACTTTACCTACTGTCATAAAACATCCCTTAAGTAATAAAAACATCTTACAGGTATTAAATCCATTTTGGGAAATTTTTAACATTGAAATCTAAATATTATATAAATATCAGTAAACTGTGATTAATTATTATAAAGAAAACGTAAAAAAATAGAAATTTATCTATATAATTTATAATGCTCATAACTCAGTTATTATTGAAGATGGAGAAAAATGATGTTTTTCGAGATCAAGACGCCGCTATTAACACAAAGAAAAAAAATTATATTGTATATGGTCAAGTAACTGCATATAAGAGATGGATTTACCCATTACGCGTTTCTTTTTAAAGGTTGAGAAGTGTTCTGGAATTAAGGATTTTATTTGATTCTACTCAAAGATAATTAAAATCCTATTTATCACTGTAAAAACTCGAACGTTGGAAAAATAGATCTCAAATCGTGGCCAAAATATAGTTCTATATTTTTCACCTGATCCTGAGATACTAATATTGTTAAACGTTGATAATAATACCTCGCTATGAAATGATGTTATATATATATTTGCACATCATCAGCGATTAACTTGATTGGGAAACCTTTTATTTATACATAGAGGGCATTACAATTTTATTTTTTTCAATGCTTCATATCATGTCACTACATGGACAAATTAGTTTATTCCACAAGCTGTGTGGTCTAGTTGATACAGCACTACTCAGCTGATTTGATGGTCCCAGGTTCAAACCTGGTTGAGGCAGCACGATTATTTATTGTTATTTTGGCTATGGAAGAACCATAGAGTAGGAAGACCTTCCAGAGGCACATCCAGTCTCTGTAAAGTGGGTACCCAAAGAATGGGGAAAACTGACGAGATGAGATAGATCTTCATTGCAGACCGCTGTTAAAAACCCAAATACACTCTGTATCTACTGAATCCAAGACTCTTCATAGGTTGTTATGGTTCAAGTTATTTAATTTATTTTTTAGGATACAGACACCAAAATAATCATAAAATTGTTATTAAAAAACAGTACTACATTTCCCTTCCAATGAGCTACAGAATTCTTTTATATTTATAAAACAATTGACATAGATGTAATCCACTAAAATTCATCAATATAAAATTTGTTTGATATATTTGACTGCTCTCCTCGGACGGGAGCTATGTGATATAGTAGATACAGCACTAGCCTACTGTTTTCCATGTCCTTGGTTTGAATCCCATCTATTGCAGAATATTATTTGTTCTGGTATTTCAGCTTTGGGGTAACCCTGAGGTATGGAGCCCCTCCTAGGGCACATCCCCTCTTTATAAAGTTGGTACCCTAAAAATGAGGAGAAAACCTGGAAGTTGAGCATGACTTCTGGCTATTCACCTCATTGCATGGTCGTTAGCATAGAAACTGTATAGGCCTCTATATGTACTGAGTCCAAGACCTTTCAGGGGTTGTAGTGGAGTAGGTTTTTTTTTTTTTTTTTAATACTTATTTTACCACATTTAAATGAAAACTTACATTTGTAATTCA
>JAJSOM010000104.1:0-42845 GCA_023052935.1 Piezodorus guildinii
AAATTCCACCCAAAAGGGTATATTCAATCAGAATTTAGCATTTAAATATTTTAGCACTCTTAAAAAATTGACGTGAAAACACCAAGTCCCTATTTCACTATATTGTGGATTTTGGGGTTAATCCCTTTGGTACTTGATAACATATAGAAAGATGCTAAAAATTCCAGCCAAAAGGGTATTTTCAATCAGAATTTAGCTTTTAAGGTTTTTGCACTCTTCAAAAATTGACGTGAAAACACCAAGTCCCCTATTTCATATATTGTGGGTTTTTCGGGTTAATCCTTTTTGGTACTGAAAAACATATAGAAAGATGCAAAAAAATCCACCCAAAAAGGGTATTTCAATCAGAATTTAGCTTTTAAAGGATTTTAGCACTCTTAAAAATTGACGTGAAAACCAAGTCCCTATTTCACTATATATGTGGGTTTTTTTGGTTAATCCTCTTGGTACTTGATAACATATACAAAGATGAAAAAAAATTCCAGCCAAAAGGGTATTTTCTATCAGAATTTAGCATTTAAGATTTTAGCACTCTTAAAAAATTGACGTGAAAACACCAAGTCCCTATTTCACTATATATGTGGATTTATCGGGTTAAATCCTCTTTGGTACTTGATAAAATATACAAAGTGCTAAAAAATTCCAGCCAAAAGGGTATTTTCTATCAGAATTTAGCATTTAAGGTTTTAGCACTTTTATAAATTGACGTGAAACACCAAGTCCCCTATTTCACTATTTTTTGTGGGATTTTTCGGGTTATCCTCTTTGGAAACTTGATAACATATAGAAAAATGCAAAAAAAATCCAGCCAAAGGGTATTTTCAAACAGAATTTAGCATTTAAGATTTTAGCACTCTTCAAAATTGACGTGAAAACACCAAGTCCCCTAGTTCACGATTATGTGGGATTTTCGGGTTAATCCTCTTTGGTACTTGATAACATATAGAAAGATGCTAAAAAATTCCAGCCAAAAGGGTATATTCAATCAGAATTTAGCATTTAATATTTTAGCACTCTTAAAAAAATTGACGTGAAAACACCAAGTCCCTATTTCACTATATATGTGGGATTTTTCGGGTTAATCCTCTTTGGTACTTGATAAACTTTATAGAAAGATGCTAAAAAAATTCCAGCCAAAAGGGTATATTCAATCAGAATTTAGCATTTAAGATTTTTGCACTCTTCAAAAATTGACGTGAAAACACCAAGTCCCTTTCACTATATTTGTGAGATTTTTCGGGTTAATCCTCTTTGGTACTTGATAACATATAGAAAGATGCAAAAAAAATCCAGCCAAAAGGGTATTTTCAATCAGAATTTAGCATTTAAGATTTTAGCACTCTTAAAAAATTGACGTGAAAATACCAAGTCCCCTATTTCACTATATATGTGGGATTTTTTGGGTTTAAATCCTCTATGGTACTTGATAACATATACAAAGATGCAAAAAATTCCAGCCAAAAGGGTATTTTCTATCAGAATTTAGCATTTAAGATTTTAGCACTCTTAAAAAATTGACGTGAAAACACCAAGTCCCCTATTTCACTATATATGTGGGATTTATCGGGTTAATCCTCTTTGGTACTTGATGACATATACAAAGATGCTAAAAAATTCCAGCCAAAAGGGTATTTTCTATCAGAATTTAGCATTTAAGATTTTAGCACTCTTAAAAAATTGACGTGAAAACACCAAGCCCCCTATTTCACTATATATGTGGGATTTTTCAGGTTAATCCTCTATGGTACTTGAATAACTATACAAAGATGCAAAAAATTCCCAGCCAAAATGGTATATTCTATCAGAATTTTAGCATTTAAGATTTTAGCAAAGATTTAAGATAATTGAGGAGTTAATTCCGACCTGTACCTCCTCGTGGTACTCCTTGGGTCATGCTAACACAGGCGGTGGGGCAGACAGAGCTCCTAGCGGGGTTAAGGCAATCTGTCTAGGGGAAGGTTACCCCGAAATCAAACCCTGGTCCTCCAGGTTGGGGGTTTAGGATTCGGGCCAGCACCCCATTTCCTTGGAAAAAAACAAATCGCTTTCAGACTCAGCAACAGAAAAAGCCGGATGGATTTAATCGGATAAGAAAAAGGCTTCGGAAAACGGACTAAACAAATTGGAACTTGGAATGTTCAAGGACTCCGGACAAAAGAAACGGAGGTGCAACAGAATATGGAGAGGCTTAATATAGAAATTGCGGTACTAACCGAGACAAAGAAAAAGGGAAAAGGGAAGAGACCTTAGGAAGTTTCGTCCATTACTATAGCGGCGTCGGCAAGGATAAGAGAGCTTGCGCTGGAGTGTCTATTTTGGTACACAAAAGACTTAAAAACCAGATATTAAATTATGAATGCATAAATGAAAGGATAATCACCGTAGAAATGAATCTGTTTGGTGAGGAAGTAATTATTGTTGGCGTATATGCACCTACAGAAAGTGCAAGAAATATTGAAAAAGATATTTTCTTTGAATAAACCCGAACCAGATTCTAGAATCTATTCCATCAAGGAAAATAACGATATGTATGGGTGACCTGAACAGCAGAACAGGAAAATAGACTCAGGAGCACGGTAGTTGGAAGATATGGGAAGATTCGGTTAATGAAATGGTAAGCGACTTATAGAGTTATGTGAAGAGCAAAATGTGACAATACTTAATGGTTTCTACCAGCACAAGGATACGCATAAGTATACGTGGCAGCAACCCAAAAAAGGGAAAATGAAATCAATTATCGACTATGTTCTTATGAGAAGAAACTCTCGAGTGATTCCGCAGGATGTGCGAGTAATGAGGGGTGCAGAGTGCGGATCGGATCATTTTCTGGTAAAGGCCAAAATATTATTCAAATTTCCTAGTACGCCAAAAAGAAAACAACCTTGCGATGTGACTAAGGCTAAAAAGATTGAGTACCAAATAGAGGGGCTTCAGCATGAGTCCGTAGGTGGTCTTTATAAAAGAAGACTTCAAGGGAAAATAATAATAAATCAGAAAAAGGAGATCTGAACTATGAGGATTTAAAGGAAATTTGTCACGAAGCGGCCCAAGAGGCGTTAGGAATAGGAAAGAACAGAGATCGGCAAATAAATATTGGTGGAATGAAGAGGTAGCTTGTGCAGTTGAGAAAAAGAAATGTGCATACCAGAAATGGCTTTCTACAAATGACTAAAATCTCTCTAAATAATTATAGAAAAGCTAAAATGGACGTAAAAAAAAAGAGAAGAGAGGCAGTAGACAAGTTTTGGGATCACAACTGTGAAATGATTGCCCGCTGCATTCAAGGCCAAAAAAGTGAAGGAAGCCTGGAAAAGGTTTAAAATCTATTAAAAACCCAAACCCGACACAAAAATAGCTCCCGCTTAATATCTACTGAAAAATGGAGAGATTATTTTGCGGGAATTACTGCAAGAAGAGAGGTCACTCAAAGCCGATGGCCAAGAAAACGACCAGAGTGAGTACGAAGTTGAGGATGTCACTTAGAGGAAGTAGAAAGGGCCTTAAAAAGGGGATGAAAAATTGTAGATCTTCTGGTCCCGGAGACCTGCCGATTGATTAGTAAAAGCGGACCAATGGAACTCAAGGGTAATCTTGCCAAGGTATACACATCCTGTAGAAGAAAGGTAAAGTGCCAAAAGATTGGTTAATAGGAATATTATACCTATCTACAAAAAAGGAAAAAAAAACCTGTGTATAAATTACAGAGGGATCACGGTAACAAGCAGTGTGGGCAGGCTATATGGCCGAATCCTGAAGGAAAGGTGGGAAAGAGTTCTTTGATCAATGACAGAGGAACAGGCAGGGTTCAGACGAGGTAGATCATGCTGCGATCATATTTTCACCCTGAACCAACTTGTGCAGAAAAGAGCAGAATACGACCTAGAAACTCACCTAACATTCATTGATCTCCAGAAAGCATTATGACAGTGTTCCTCTGAAGAAACTTTGGGAGGCGTTAGATTGGCAAAGATAAGTAAAGGCCGATAAAAGCTATAAAAAGTTTGAAATATGGGAGCCAAATCGAGAGTGAAGATTGGAAACGGAATTTCAGAGCCTTTTCCAATCTCAAAGGGCTTGAAACAAGGATGTTGCCTATCGCCAAACTTTTTAATCTATAAGAACGGGTCTTAAAATCATGGAAAAAAAGTTGCGGGGTATGGGAATAGAGGTCGGTAATGACGTTCTATTCACCTTACAATTCGCGGACGACCGGGTTTTGTCATATATCGATGATTTTGATATGGAATATATGTTGAGGAAGCTCGTAGAAAGTATATGCAAAAATGGGGTCTGGAAAAAAAATAAGGAAAAAAGAATAATGCCTGTTCTCTCATCTGTCCCTGCTCTCTGTTTGGAAGGCTGGACGATTCCACAAACTGATGCCTTAATATCTAGGCGTTACTATAGATAAGAACGCATCAATAGATAGGGACATTTTAAAATAAGATTGTTAAGGGAAAAAAGGGATTATCGGGATACTAAATGGAGTGTTTGGATAAGAAGGTTTCACTCCAAACGAAAAAAAAGATATTCCACTCCTTTTTTGTTGCAACTACGCTATATGGATGTGAGTCTTGGACGGTGAAGAAATCCCAACAAAAAAATTATTATCCATGGAGATGGATTTTTGGAGAAGAAGTTGTGCGGTCTCGGTTAGAGAAAATCCCCAAAACCAAATAAAGGGAAAGAGTGGGGGCCCCACTCACCATTCTCGAAGAAAAATTTGTAGAAGAAGGGGTGAGTGGTATGGGCACGTTATGAGAATGAATGAAGCACGTTGGCCTCTTCGATTAATTGAATACTGCCCACCCAAGAGGAGAAAACGTGGAAGACCTCGGAAAAGATGGTTTGAAGAGGTAATGGGGGGTATGGCAGCCAGAGGTCTGACTGAGGGACGACTGTAATGATCGAGAATATTGAAGAGACGGAGTGCTGAGGACCGGGGTGGGGATATCATTGCAGAACCCCGGAGAAAAAAAAAAAGTTTTTGCACTCTTAAAAAAATGACGTGAAAACACCAAGTCCCCTATTTCACTATATTTGTGGGGGTTTTTCGGGTTAATCCTCTTAGGTACTTGATAACATTAGAAAGATATAAAAAATTTCAGCTAAAAGGGAAAATTTTTTTATTCAGAATTTAGCATTTAATATTTTAGCACTTTTTTAAATTGACGTGAAAACACCAAGTCCCCTATTTCACTATATATTGGGATTTTCGGGTTAATCCTCTTTGGTACTTGATAAATATACAAAGATGCTAAAAATTCCAGCCAAAAGGGTATTTTCATCAGAATTTAGCATTTAGATTTTAGCATTTAAAAAATTGACGTGAAAACACCAAGTCCTATTTCACTAATATGTGGGATTTTTCAGTTAATCCTCTATGTACTATAACATATAAAAGATGCAAAAAATTCCAGCCAAAATGGTATATTCATCAGAATTTAGCATTAATTTTAGCATCTTAAAAATTGACGTGAAAACACAAGATCCCTATTTCACTATATTGTGGGATTTTTGGTTAATCCTCTTAGTACTTTAAAATAATAAAATTAAAAAATTCAGCAAAGGTCTTTTCAATCAATTTAGCATTAAGTTTTCACTTTTATAAATTGATGAAAACACAAGTCCCTATTTCAATATTTGTGATTTTTTCGGGTTAATTTCTTTGTACTGAAAATAAAAGATGCAAAAAAAATCAGCAAAGGGTTTTTCAATCAGAATACATTTAAGATTTTAGACTCTAAAAATTACGAAAAACCAAGTCCCTATTTCATAATTGTGGGATTTTCGGGTAATCCCTTTGGTACTTGTAACATTAAAAGATGCTAAAAATTCAGCATAAAAGGTTATTTTATAATTTAGCATTTAAGATTTTAGCATCTTAAAATTGACGTGAAAAACAAGTCCCCTATTTCACTATATTGTGGGATTTTCGGGTTAATCCTCTTTGGTACTGATAATAAAGATCTAAAAAATTCCAGCCAAAAGGGTATTTTCATCAGAATTTAGCATTTAAGATTTTAGCACTCTTAAAAATTGACGTGAAAACACCAAGTCCCCTTTTCATATAATTTTGGGATTTTTCGGTTAATCCTCTTTGGTACTTGATAACATATAGAAAGATGCAAAAAAAATTCCAGCAAAAGGATATTTTCATCAGAATTTAGCATTTAAGATTTTAGCACTCTTTAAAAATTGACGTGAAAACACCAAGTCCCCTATTTCACTATATATGTGGGATTTTTTAGGTTAATCCTCTATGGTACTTGATAACATATACAAAGATGCAAAAAAATTCCAGCCAAAAGGGTATTTTCTATCAGAATTTAGCATTTAAGATTTTAGCACTCTTAAAAAATTGACGTGAAAACACCAAGTCCCCTATTTCACTATATATGTGGGATTTATCGGGTTAATCCTCTTTGGTACTTGATGACATATACAAAGATGCTAAAAAATTCCAGCCAAAAGGGTATTTTCTATCAGAATTTAGCATTTAAGATTTTAGCACTCTTAAAAAATTGACGTGAAAACACCAAGTCCCCTATTTCACTATATATGTGGGATTTTTCAGGTTAATCCTCTATGGTACTTGATAACATATACAAAGATGCAAAAAAATTCCAGCCAAAATGGTATATTCTATCAGAATTTAGCATTTAAGATTTTAGCTAAGATTTAAGATAATTGAGGAGTTAAATTCCGACCTGTACCTCCTCGTGGTACTCCTTGGGTCATGCTAACACAGGCGGTGGGGCAGACAGAGCTCCTAGCTGGGTTAAGGCAATCTGTCTAGGGGAAGGTTACCCCGAAATCAAAACCCTGGTCCTCCAGGTTGGGGGTTTAGGATTCGGGCCAGCACCCCATTTCCTTGGAAAAAAACAAATCGCTTTCAGACTCAGCAACAGAAAAAAGCCGGATGGATTTAATCGGATAAGACAAAGGCTTCGGAAACGGACTAAACAAATTGGAACTTGGAATGTTCAAGGACTCCGGACAAAAGAAACGGAGGTGCAACAGAATATGGAGAGGCTTAATATAGAAATTGCGGTACTAACCGAGACAAAGAAAAAGGGAAAAGGAGAAGAGACCTTAGGAAGTTTCGTCCATTACTATAGCGGCGTCGGCAAGGATAAGAGAGCTTGCGCTGGAGTGTCTATTTTGGTACACAAAAGACTTAAAAACCAGATATTAAATTATGAATGCATAAATGAAAGGATAATCACCGTAGAAATGAATCTGTTTGGTGAGGAAGTAATTATTGTTGGCGTATATGCACCTACAGAAAGTGCAAGAAATATTGAAAAAGATATTTTCTTTGATAAACTGAACCAGATTCTAGAATCTATTCCATCAAGGAAAATAACGATATGTATGGGTGACCTGAACAGCAGAACAGGAAATAGACTCAGGAGCACGGTAGTTGGAAGATATGGGGAAGATTCGGTTAATGAAAATGGTAAGCGACTTATAGAGTTATGTGAAGAGCAAAATGTGACAATACTTAATGGTTTCTACCAGCACAAGGATACGCATAAGTATACGTGGCAGCAACCAAAAAGGAAACTGAAATCAATTATCGACTATGTTCTTATGAGAAGAAACTCTCGAGTGATTCCGCAGGATGTGCGAGTAATGAGGGGTGCAGAGTGCGGATCGGATCATTTTCTGGTAAAGGCCAAAATATTATTCAAATTTCCTAGTACGCCAAAAAGAAAACAACCTTGCGATGTGACTAAGGCTAAAAAGATTGAGTACCAAATAGAGGGGCTTCAGCATGAGTCCGTAGGTGGTCTTTATAAAAGAAGACTTCAAGGGAAAATAATAAATAAATCAGAAAAAGGAGATCTGAACTATGAGGATTTAAAGGAAATTTGTCACGAAGCGGCCCAAGAGGCGTTAGGAACTAGGAAAGAACAGAGATCGGCAAATAAATATTGGTGGAATGAAGAGGTAGCTTGTGCAGTTGAGAAAAAGAAATGTGCATACCAGAAATGGCTTTCTACAAATGACTACATCTCTCTAAATAATTATAGAAAAGCTAAAATGGACGTAAAAAAGAAGAGAAGAGAGGCAGTAGACAAGTTTTGGGATCACAACTGTGAAATGATTGACCGCTGCATTCAAGGCCAAAAAGTGAAGGAAGCCTGGAAAAGGTTGAAATCTATTAAGACTCAATCCCGACACAAAAATAGCTCCCGCTTAATATCTACTGAAAAATGGAGAGATTATTTTGCTGAATTACTGCAAGAAGAGAGGTCACTCTATAAGCTCGATGGCCAAGAAAACGACCAGAGTGAGTACGAAGTTGAGGATGTCACTCTAGAGGAAGTAGAAAGGGCCTTAAAGGGGATGAAAAATTGTAGATCTTCTGGTCCCGGAGACCTGCCGATTGAATTAGTAAAAGCTGGACCAATGGAACTCAAGGGTAATCTTGCCAAGGTATACACATCCTGTATGAAGAAAGGTAAAGTGCCAAAAGATTGGTTAATAGGAGATATTATACCTATCTACAAAAAAGGAAAGAAAAACCTGTGTATAAATTACAGAGGGATCACGGTAACAAGCAGTGTGGGCAGGCTATATGGCCGAATCCTGAAGGAAAGGCTGGAGAAAGAGTTCTTTGATCAGATGACAGAGGAACAGGCAGGGTTCAGACGAGGTAGATCATGCTGCGATCATATTTTCACCCTGATCCAACTTGTGCAGAAAAGAGCAGAATACGACCTAGAAACTCACCTAACATTCATTGATCTCCAGAAAGCATATGACAGTGTTCCTCTGAAGAAACTTTGGGAGGCGTTAGATTTGGCAAAGATAAGTAAAGGCCTGATAAAAGCTATAAAAAGTTTGTATATGGGAGCCAAATCGAGAGTGAAGATTGGAACGGAATTCTCAGAGCCTTTTCCAATCTCAAAGGGCTTGAAACAAGGATGTTGCCTATCGCCAACACTTTTTAACATCTATATAGAACAGGTCTTAAAATCATGGAAAAAAAGTTGCCGGGGTATGGGAATAGAGGTCGGTAATGACGTTCTATTCACCTTACAATTCGCGGACGACCAGGTTGTCATATCATCGGATGAATTTGATATGGAATATATGTTGAGGAAGCTCGTAGAAGTATATGCACAATGGGGTCTGGAAATAAATAAGGAAAAAACTGAATATATGCCTGTTCTCTCATCTGTCCCTGCTCTCTGTTTGGAAGGCTGGACGATTCCACAAACTGATGCCTTCAAATATCTAGGCGTTACTATAGATAAGAACGCATCAATAGATAGGGACATATCTAATAAGATTGTTAACGGAAAAAGGATTATCGGGATACTAAATGGAGTGTTATGGAATAAGAAGGTTTCACTCCAAACGAAAAAAAAGATATTCCACTCCTTTTTGGTTGCAACTACGCTATATGGATGTGAGTCTTGGACGGTGAAGAAATCCCAACAAAAAAAATTATTATCCATGGAGATGGATTTTTGGAGAAGAAGTTGTGCCGTGTCTCGGTTAGAGAAAATCCCCAATAACCAAATAAGGGAAAGAGTGGGGGCCGAGCTCACCATTCTCGAAGAAATTAGTAGAAGAAGGCTGATGTGGTATGGGCACGTTATGAGAATGAATGAAGCACGTTGGCCTCTTCGATTAATTGAATACTGCCCACCCAAGAGGAGAAAACGTGGAAGACCTCGGAAAAGATGGTTAGAAGAGGTAATGGGGGATATGGCAGCCAGAGGTCTGACTGAGGACGACTGTAATGATCGAGAATATTGAAGAGACGGAGTGCTGAGGACCGGGATGTGATATCATTGCAGAACCCCGGAGAAAAGAAAAAAAGATTTTAGCACTCTTAAAAAAATGACGTGAAAACACCAAGTCCCCTATTTCACTATATTTGTGGAATTTTTCGGGTTAATCCTCTTAGGTACTTGATAACATATAGAAAGATGATAAAAAATTCCAGCTAAAAGGGTATTTTCATTCAGAATTTAGCATTTAATATTTTAGCACTTTTATAAATTGACGTGAAAACACCAAGTCCCCTATTTCACTATATTTGTGGGATTTTTCGGGTTAATCCTCTTTGGTACTTGATAACATATAGAAAGATGCAAAAAAATTCCAGCCAAAAGGGTATTTTCTATCAGAATTTAGCATTTAAGATTTTAGCACTCTTAAAAAATTGACGTGAAAACACCAAGTCCCCTATTTCACTATATATGTGGGATTTTTCAGGTTAATCCTCTATGGTACTTGATAACATATACAAAGATGCAAAAAAATTCCAGCCAAAATGGTATATTCTATCAGAATTTAGCATTTAAGATTTTAGCACTCTTAAAAAATTGACGTGAAAACACCAAGTCCCCTATTTCACTATAATTGTGGGATTTTTCGGGTTAATCCTCTTAGGTACTTGATAAAATATAGAAAGATGATAAAAAATTCCAGCTAAAAGGGTATTTTCAATCAGAATTTAGCATTTAAGATTTTAGCACTTTTATAAATTGACGTGAAAACACCAAGTCCCCTATTTCACTATATTTGTGGGATTTTTCGGGTTAGTCCTCTTTGGTACTTGATAACATATAGAAAGATGCAAAAAAAATCCAGCCAAAAGGGTATTTTCAATCAGAATTTAGCATTTAAGATTTTAGCACTGTTAAAAATTGACGTGAAAATACCAAGTCCCCTATTTCACTATATTTGTGGGATTTTTCGGGTTAATCCCCTTTGGTACTTGATAACATATAGAAAGATGCAAAAAAATTCCAGCTAAAAGGGTATTTTTGATCAGAATTTAGCATTTAAGATTTTAGCACTCTTAAAACATTGACGTGGAAATACCAAGTCCCCTATTTCACTATATTTGTGGGATTTTTCGGGTTAATCCTCTTTGGTACTTGATAACATATAGAAAGATACTAAAAAAATCCAGCCAAAAGGGTATTTTCAATCAGAATTTAGCATTTAAGATTTTAGCACTCTTAAAAAATTGACGTGAAAATACCAAGTCCCCTATTTCACTATATATGTGGGATTTTTCAGGTTAATCCTCTATGGTACTTGATAACATATAGAAAGATGCTAAAAAATTCCAGCCAAAAGGGTATTTTCTATCAGAATTTAGCATTTAAGATTTTAGCACTTTTATAAATTGACGTGAAAACACCAAGTCCCCTATTTCACTATATTTGTGGGATTTTTCGGGTTAGTCCTCTTTGGTACTTGATAACATATAGAAAGATGCAAAAAAAATCCAGCCAAAAGGGTATTTTCAATCAGAATTTAGCATTTAAGATTTTAGCACTGTTAAAAATTGACGTGAAAATACCAAGTCCCCTATTTCACTATATTTGTGGGATTTTTCGGGTTAATCCCCTTTGGTACTTGATAACATATAGAAAGATGCAAAAAAATTCCAGCTAAAAGGGTATTTTTGATCAGAATTTAGCATTTAAGATTTTAGCACTCTTAAAAAATTGACGTGGAAATACCAAGTCCCCTATTTCACTATATTTGTGGGATTTTTCGGGTTAATCCTCTTTGGTACTTGATAACATATAGAAAGATACTAAAAAAATCCAGCCAAAAGGGTATTTTCAATCAGAATTTAGCATTTAAGATTTTAGCACTCTTAAAAAATTGACGTGAAAATACCAAGTCCCCTATTTCACTATATATGTGGGATTTTTCAGGTTAATCCTCTATGGTACTTGATAACATATAGAAAGATGCTAAAAAATTCCAGCCAAAAGGGTATTTTCTATCAGAATTTAGCATTTAAGATTTTAGCACTCTTAAAAAATTGACGTGAAAACACCAAGTCCCCTATTTCACTATATATGTGGGATTTATCGGGTTAATCCTCTTTGGTACTTGATAACATATAGAAAGATACTAAAAAAATCCAGCCAAAAGGGTATTTTCAATCAGAATTTAGCATTTAAGATTTTAGCACTCTTAAAAAATTGACGTGAAAATACCAAGTCCCCTATTTCACTATATATGTGGGATTTTTCAGGTTAATCCTCTATGGTACTTGATAACATATAGAAAGATGCTAAAAAATTCCAGCCAAAAGGGTATTTTCTATCAGAATTTAGCATTTAAGATTTTAGCACTCTTAAAAAATTGACGTGAAAACACCAAGTCCCCTATTTCACTATATATGTGGGATTTATCGGGTTAATCCTCTTTGGTACTTGATAACATATACAAAGATGCTAAAAAATTCCAGCCAAAAGGGTATTTTCTATCAGAATTTAGCATTTATGATTTTAGCACTCTTAAAAAATTGACGTGAAAACACCAAGTCCCCTATTTCACTATATATGTGGGATTTTTCAGGTTAATCCTCTATGGTACTTGATAACATATACAAAGATGCAAAAAAATTCCAGCCAAAATGGTATATTCTATCAGAATTTAGCATTTAAGATTTTAGCACTCTTAAAAAATTGACGTGAAAATACCAAGTCCCCTATTTCACTATATTTGTGGGATTTTTCGGGTTAATCCTCTTAGGTACTTGATAACATATAGAAAGATGATAAAAAATTCCAGCTAAAAGGGTATTTTCAATCAGAATTTAGCATTTAAGATTTTAGCACTTTTATAAATTGACGTGAAAACACCAAGTCCCCTATTTCACTATATTTGTGGGATTTTTCGGGTTAATCCTCTTTGGTACTTGATAACATATAGAAAGATGCAAAAAAAATCCAGCCAAAAGGGTATTTTCAATCAGAATTTAGCATTTAAGATTTTAGCACTGTTAAAAATTGACGTGAAAATACCAAGTCCCCTATTTCACTATATTTGTGGGATTTTTCGGGTTAATCCCCTTTGGTACTTGATAACATATAGAAAGATGCAAAAAAATTCCAGCTAAAAGGGTATTTTTGATCAGAATTTAGCATTTAAGATTTTAGCACTCTTAAAAAATTGACGTGAAAATACTAAGTCCCCTATTTCACTATATTTGTGGGATTTTTCGGGTTAATCCTCTTTGGTACTTGATAACATATAGAAAGATACTAAAAAATTCCAGCCAAAAGGGTATTTTCAATCAGAATTTAGCATTTAAGATTTTAGCACTCTTCAAAAATTGACGTGAAAACACCAAGTCCCCTATTTCACTATATATGTGGGATTTATCGGGTTAATCCTCTTTGGTACTTGATAACATATAGAATGATGATAAAAAATTCCAGCTAAAAAGGGTATTTTCAATCAGAATTTAGCATTTAAGATTTTAGCACTTTTAAAAATTGACGTGAAAACACCAAGTCCCCTATTTCACTATATTTGTGAAATTTTTCGGGTTAATCCTCTTTGGTACTTGATAACATATAGAAAGATGCAAAAAAAATCCAGCCAAAAGGGTATTTTCTATCAGAATTTAGCATTTAAGATTTTAGCACTCTTCAAAAATTGACGTGAAAACACCAAGTCCCCTATTTCACTATATATGTGGAATTTATCTGGTTAATCCTCTTTGGTACTTGATAACATATAGAAAGATGCTAAAAAATTCCAGCCAAAAGGGTATATTCAATATGAATTTAGCATTTAAGATTTTAGCACTCTTCAAAAATTGACGTGAAAACACCAAGTCCTCTATTTCACTATATTTGTGAGATTTTTCGGGTTAATCCTCTTTGGTACTTGATAACATATAGAAAGATGCAAAAAAAATCCAGCCAAAAGGGTATTTTCAATCAGAATTTAGCATTTAAGGTTTTAGCACTTTTATAAATTGACGTGAAAACACCAAGTCCCCTATTTCACTATATTTGTGGGATTTTTCGGGTTAATCCTCTTTGGTACTGGATAACATATAGAAAGATGATAAAAAATTCCAGCTAAAAAGGGTATTTTCAATCAGAATTTAGCATTTAAGATTTTAGCACTTTTAAAAATTGACGTGAAAACACCAAGTCCCCTATTTCACTATATTTGTGGAATTTTTCGGGTTAATCCTCTTTGGTACTTGATAACATATAGAAAGATGCAAAAAAAATCCAGCCAAAAGGGTATTTTCTATCAGAATTTAGCATTTAAGATTTTAGCACTCTTAAAAATTGACGTGAAAACACCAAGTCCCCTATTTCACTATATATGTGGATTTTCGGTTAATCCTCTTTGGTACTTGATAACATATAGAAAGATGCTAAAAAATTCCAGCCAAAAGGGTATATTCAATAGAATTTAGCATTTAAGATTTTAGCACTCTTCAAAAATTGACGTGAAAACACCAAGTCCCTATTTCACTATATTTGTGGATTTTTCGGGTTAATCCTCTTTGGTACTTGATAACATATAGAAAGATGCAAAAAAAATCCAGCCAAAAGGGTATTTTCAATCAGAATTTAGCATTTAAGTTTTAGCACTTTAAAATTGACGTGAAAACACCAAGTCCCCTATTTCACTATATTTGTGGGATTTTTCGGGTTAATCCTCTTTGGTACTTGATAACATATAGAAAGATGCAAAAAAATCCAGCCAAAAGGGTATTTTCTATCAGAATTTAGCATTTAAGATTTTAGCACTCTTAAAAATTGACGTGAAAACACCAAGTCCCCTATGTTCACTATATATGTGGGATTTATCGGGTTAATCCTCTTTGGTACTTGATAACATATAGAAAGATGCAAAAAATTCCAGCCAAAAGGGTATTATTCAATCAGAATTTAGCATTTAAGATTTTAGCACTCTTAAAAATTGACGTGAAAACACCAAGTCCCCTATTTCACTATATATGTGGGATTTTTTCGGGTTAATCCTCTTTGGTACTTGATAACATATAGAAAGATGCTAAAAAAATTCCAGCCAAAAGGGTATTTTCAATCAGAATTTAGCATTTAAGATTTTTGCACTCTTCAAAAATTGACGTGAAAACACCAAGTCCCCTATTTCACTATATTTGTGAGATTTTCGGGTTAATCCTCTTTGGTACTTGATAACATATAGAAAGATGCAAAAAAATCCAGCCAAAAGGGTATTTTCAATCAGAATTTAGCATTTAAGATTTTAGCACTCTTAAAAAATTGACGTGAAAATACCAAGTCCCCTATTTCACTATATATGTGGGATTTTTTCAGGTTAATCCTCTATGGTACTTGATAACATATAGAAAGATGCAAAAAATTCCAGCCAAAAGGGTATTTTCTATCAGAATTTAGCATTTAAGATTTTAGCACTCTTAAAAAATTGACGTGAAAACACCAAGTCCCCTATTTCACTATATATGTGGGATTTATCGGGTTAATCCTCTTTGGTACTTGATACATATACAAAGATGCTAAAAAATTCCAGCCAAAGGGTATTTTCTATCAGAATTTAGCATTTAAGTTTTAGCACTCTTAAAATTGACGTGAAAACACCAAGTCCCCTATTTCACTATATTGTGGGATTTTTCGGTTAATCCTCTTGGTACTTGATAACATATAAAAGATGCAAAAAAAATCCAGCCAAAAGGGTATTTTCTATCAGAATTTAGCATTTAAGATTTTAGCACTCTTAAAAATTGACGTGAAAACACCAAGTCCCTATTTCACTATATATGTGGGATTTATCGGGTTAATCCTCTTTGGTACTTGATAACATATAAAAGATGCTAAAAAATTCCAGCCAAAAGGGTATTTTCATCAGAATTTAGCATTTAATATTTTAGCACTCTTAAAAAATTGACGTGAAAACACCAAGTCCCCTATTTCACTATATATGTGGGATTTTTCGGGTTAATCCTCTTTGGTACTTGATAACATATAGAAAGATGCTAAAAAATTCCCCCCCCCCCCCCCCCCCCCAAAAAAAAAAAAAAAAAAAAAAAAAAAAAAAAAAAAAAAAAAATGCAAAAAAATTCCAGCAAAAGGGTATTTTCAATCAGAATTTAGCATTTAAGATTTTAGCACTCTTTAAAAATTGACGTGAAAACACCAAGTCCCCTATTTCACTATATTTGTGGGATTTTTTCGGGTTAATCCTCTTTGGTACTTGATAACATATAGAAAGATGCAAAAAAATCCAGCCAAAAGGGTATTTTCAATCAGAATTTAGCATTTAAGATTTTAGCACTTTAAAAATTGACGTGAAAACACCAAGTCCCCTATTTCACTATATTTGTGGGATTTTTCGGGTTAATCCCTTTGGTACTTGATAACATATAGAAAGATGCAAAAAAATTCCAGCCTAAAAGGGTATTTTCTGATCAGAATTTAGCATTTAAGATTTTAGCACTCTTAAAAAATTGACGTGAAAACACCAAGTCCCCTATTTCACTATATTTGTGGGATTTTTCGGGTTAATCCTCTTTGGTACTTGATAACATATAGAAAGATGCTAAAAAAATTCAGCCAAAAGGGTATTTTCAATCAGAATTTAGCATTTAAGATTTTAGCACTCTTAAAAAATTGACGTGAAAATACCAAGTCCCCTATTTCACTATATATGTGGGATTTTTCAGGTTAATCCTCTATGGTACTTGATAACATATAGAAAGATGCTAAAAAAATTTCCAGCCCCCCCCCCCCCCCCCCCCCCCCCCCCCCCCCCCCCCCCCCCCCCCCCCCCCCCCCCCCCCCCCCCCCCCCCCCCCCCCCCCCCCCCCCCCCCCCCCCCCCCCCCCCCCCCCCCCCAAAATTCCAGCAAAAGGGTATTTTCAATCAGAATTTAGCATTTAAGATTTTAGCACTTTTATAAAATTGACGTGAAACACCAAGTCCCCTATTTCACTATATTTGTGGGATTTTTCGGGTTAATCCTCTTGGTACTTGATAACATATAGAAAGATGCAAAAAAAAATCCAGCCAAAAGGGTATTTTCATCAGAATTTAGCATTTAAGATTTTAGCACTTTTAAAAATTGACGTGAAAATACCAAGTCCCCTATTTCACTATATATGTGGGATTTTCGGGTTAATCCCCTTTGGTACTTGATAACATATAAAAGATGCAAAAAAATTCCAGCTAAAAGGGTATTTTCTGATCAGAATTTAGCATTTAAGATTTTAGCACTCTTAAAAAATTGACGTGAAATACCAAGTCCCCTATTTCACTATATTTGTGGGATTTTTCGGTTAATCCTCTATGGTACTTGATAACATATAGAAAGATGCAAAAAAATTCCAGCCAAAAGGGTATTTTCATATCAGAATTTAGCATTTAAGATTTTAGCACTCTTAAAAAATTGACGTGAAAAACCAAGTCCCCTATTTCACTATATTTGTGGGATTTTTCGGGTTTAATCCTCTTGGTACTTGATAACATATAGAAAGATGCTAAAAAAATTCCAGCCAAAAGGGTATTTTCAATCAGAATTTAGCATTTAAGATTTTAGCACTCTTTAAAAATTGACGTGAAAACACCAAGTCCCCTATTTCACTATATTTGTGGATTTTTCGGGTTAATCCTCTTTGGTACTTGATAACATATAGAAAGATGCAAAAAAAATCCAGCCAAAAGGGTATTTTCAATCAGAATTTAGCATTTAAGATTTTAGCACTCTTAAAAAATTGACGTGAAAATACCAAGTCCCCTATTTCACTATATATGTGGGATTTTTCGGTTAATCCTCTTTGGTACTTGATAACATATAGAAAGATGCTAAAAAATTCCAGCCAAAAGGGTATTTTCTATCAGAATTTAGCATTTAAGATTTTAGCACTCTTAAAAAATTGACGTGAAAACACCAAGTCCCCTATTTCACTATATTTGTGGGATTTTTCGGGTTAATCCTCTTTGGTACTTGATAACATATAGAAAGATGCATAAAAAATTCCAGCCAAAAGGGTATTTTCAATCAGAATTTAGCATTTAAGATTTTAGCACTCTTAAAAAATTGACGTGAAAACACCAAGTCCCCTATTTCACTATATATGTGGGATTTTTCAGGGTTAATCCTCTATGGTACTTGATAACATATAGAAAGATGCAAAAAAATTCCAGCCAAAAGGGTATTTTCTATCAGAATTTAGCATTTAAGATTTTAGCACTCTTAAAAATTGACGTGAAAACACCAAGTCCCCTATTTCACTATATTGTGGGATTTTTCGGGTTAATCCTCTTTGGTACTTGATAACATATAGAAAGATGCAAAAAAATTCCAGCCAAAAGGGTATTTTCATCAGAATTTAGCATTTAAGATTTTAGCACTTTAAAAATTGACGTGAAAACACCAAGTCCCCTATTTCACTATATATGTGGGATTTTTCGGGTTAATCCTCTTTGGTACTTGATAACATATAGAAAGATGCAAAAAAAATTCCAGCCAAAAGGGTATTTTCAATCAGAATTTAGCATTTAAGATTTTAGCACTCTTCAAAAATTGACGTGAAAACACCAAGTCCCCTATTTCACTATATTTGTGGGATTTTTCGGGTTAATCCTCTTTGGTACTTGATAACATATAGAAAGATGCAAAAAAATTCCAGCCAAAAGGGTATTTTCAATCAGAATTTAGCATTTAAGTTTTAGCACTCTTAAAAAATTGACGTGAAAACACCAAGTCCCCTATTTCACTATATTTGTGGGATTTTTCGGGTTAATCCTCTTTGGTACTTGATAACATATAGAAAGATGCAAAAAAATTCCAGCCAAAAGGGTATTTCAATCAGAATTTAGCATTTAAGATTTTAGCACTCTTCAAAAATTGACGTGAAAACACCAAGTCCCCTATTTCACTATATATGTGGGATTTTATCGGGTTAATCCTCTTTGGTACTTGATAACATATAGAAAGATGATAAAAAATTCCAGCTAAAAGGGTATTTTCAATCAGAATTTAGCATTTAAGATTTTAGCACTTTTAAAAATTGACGTGAAAACACCAAGTCCCCTATTTCACTATATTTGTGAATTTTTCGGGTTAATCCTCTTTGGTACTTGATAACATATAGAAAGATGCAAAAAAAATCCAGCCAAAAGGGTATTTTCTATCAGAATTTAGCATTTAAGATTTTAGCACTCTTCAAAAATTGACGTGAAAACACCAAGTCCCCTATTTCACTATATATGTGGAATTTATCTGGTTAATCCTCTTTGGTACTTGATAACATATAGAAAGATGCTAAAAAATTCCAGCCAAAAGGGTATTTTCTATCAGAATTTAGCATTTAAGATTTTAGCTAAGATTTAAGATAATTGAGGAGTTAAATTCCGACCTGTACCTCCTCGTGGTACTCCTTGGGTCATGCTAACACAGGCGGTGGGGCAGACAGAGCTCCTAGCTGGGTTAAGGCAATCTGTCTAGGGGAAGGTTACCCCGAAATCAAAACCCTGGTCCTCCAGGTTGGGGGTTTAGGATTCGGGCCAGCACCCCATTTCCTTGGAAAAAAACAAATCGCTTTCAGACTCAGCAACAGAAAAAAGCCGGATGGATTTAATCGGATAAGACAAAGGCTTCGGAAACGGACTAAACAAATTGGAACTTGGAATGTTCAAGGACTCCGGACAAAAGAAACGGAGGTGCAACAGAATATGGAGAGGCTTAATATAGAAATTGCGGTACTAACCGAGACAAAGAAAAAGGGAAAAGGAGAAGAGACCTTAGGAAGTTTCGTCCATTACTATAGCGGCGTCGGCAAGGATAAGAGAGCTTGCGCTGGAGTGTCTATTTTGGTACACAAAAGACTTAAAAACCAGATATTAAATTATGAATGCATAAATGAAAGGATAATCACCGTAGAAATGAATCTGTTTGGTGAGGAAGTAATTATTGTTGGCGTATATGCACCTACAGAAAGTGCAAGAAATATTGAAAAAGATATTTTCTTTGATAAACTGAACCAGATTCTAGAATCTATTCCATCAAGGAAAATAACGATATGTATGGGTGACCTGAACAGCAGAACAGGAAATAGACTCAGGAGCACGGTAGTTGGAAGATATGGGGAAGATTCGGTTAATGAAAATGGTAAGCGACTTATAGAGTTATGTGAAGAGCAAAATGTGACAATACTTAATGGTTTCTACCAGCACAAGGATACGCATAAGTATACGTGGCAGCAACCAAAAAGGAAACTGAAATCAATTATCGACTATGTTCTTATGAGAAGAAACTCTCGAGTGATTCCGCAGGATGTGCGAGTAATGAGGGGTGCAGAGTGCGGATCGGATCATTTTCTGGTAAAGGCCAAAATATTATTCAAATTTCCTAGTACGCCAAAAAGAAAACAACCTTGCGATGTGACTAAGGCTAAAAAGATTGAGTACCAAATAGAGGGGCTTCAGCATGAGTCCGTAGGTGGTCTTTATAAAAGAAGACTTCAAGGGAAAATAATAAATAAATCAGAAAAAGGAGATCTGAACTATGAGGATTTAAAGGAAATTTGTCACGAAGCGGCCCAAGAGGCGTTAGGAACTAGGAAAGAACAGAGATCGGCAAATAAATATTGGTGGAATGAAGAGGTAGCTTGTGCAGTTGAGAAAAAGAAATGTGCATACCAGAAATGGCTTTCTACAAATGACTACATCTCTCTAAATAATTATAGAAAAGCTAAAATGGACGTAAAAAAGAAGAGAAGAGAGGCAGTAGACAAGTTTTGGGATCACAACTGTGAAATGATTGACCGCTGCATTCAAGGCCAAAAAGTGAAGGAAGCCTGGAAAAGGTTGAAATCTATTAAGACTCAATCCCGACACAAAAATAGCTCCCGCTTAATATCTACTGAAAAATGGAGAGATTATTTTGCTGAATTACTGCAAGAAGAGAGGTCACTCTATAAGCTCGATGGCCAAGAAAACGACCAGAGTGAGTACGAAGTTGAGGATGTCACTCTAGAGGAAGTAGAAAGGGCCTTAAAGGGGATGAAAAATTGTAGATCTTCTGGTCCCGGAGACCTGCCGATTGAATTAGTAAAAGCTGGACCAATGGAACTCAAGGGTAATCTTGCCAAGGTATACACATCCTGTATGAAGAAAGGTAAAGTGCCAAAAGATTGGTTAATAGGAGATATTATACCTATCTACAAAAAAGGAAAGAAAAACCTGTGTATAAATTACAGAGGGATCACGGTAACAAGCAGTGTGGGCAGGCTATATGGCCGAATCCTGAAGGAAAGGCTGGAGAAAGAGTTCTTTGATCAGATGACAGAGGAACAGGCAGGGTTCAGACGAGGTAGATCATGCTGCGATCATATTTTCACCCTGATCCAACTTGTGCAGAAAAGAGCAGAATACGACCTAGAAACTCACCTAACATTCATTGATCTCCAGAAAGCATATGACAGTGTTCCTCTGAAGAAACTTTGGGAGGCGTTAGATTTGGCAAAGATAAGTAAAGGCCTGATAAAAGCTATAAAAAGTTTGTATATGGGAGCCAAATCGAGAGTGAAGATTGGAACGGAATTCTCAGAGCCTTTTCCAATCTCAAAGGGCTTGAAACAAGGATGTTGCCTATCGCCAACACTTTTTAACATCTATATAGAACAGGTCTTAAAATCATGGAAAAAAAGTTGCCGGGGTATGGGAATAGAGGTCGGTAATGACGTTCTATTCACCTTACAATTCGCGGACGACCAGGTTGTCATATCATCGGATGAATTTGATATGGAATATATGTTGAGGAAGCTCGTAGAAGTATATGCACAATGGGGTCTGGAAATAAATAAGGAAAAAACTGAATATATGCCTGTTTCTCATCTGTCCCTGCTCTCTGTTTGGAAGGCTGGACGATTCCACAAACTGATGCCTTCAAATATCTAGGCGTTACTATAGATAAGAACGCATCAATAGATAGGGACATATCTAATAAGATTGTTAACGGAAAAAGGATTATCGGGATACTAAATGGAGTGTTATGGAATAAGAAGGTTTCACTCCAAACGAAAAAAAAGATATTCCACTCCTTTTTGGTTGCAACTACGCTATATGGATGTGAGTCTTGGACGGTGAAGAAATCCCAACAAAAAAAATTATTATCCATGGAGA
The DNA here is from genome assembly GCA_023052935.1 of Piezodorus guildinii. NCBI lineage: Eukaryota > Metazoa > Arthropoda > Insecta > Hemiptera > Pentatomidae > Piezodorus > Piezodorus guildinii. Next base: position 21,936 of record JAJSOM010000104.1, read on the forward strand.
TGGATTTTTGGAGAAGAAGTTGTGCCGTGTCTCGGTTAGAGAAAATCCCCAATAACCAAATAAGGGAAAGAGTGGGGGCCGAGCTCACCATTCTCGAAGAAATTAGTAGAAGAAGGCTGATGTGGTATGGGCACGTTATGAGAATGAATGAAGCACGTTGGCCTCTTCGATTAATTGAATACTGCCCACCCAAGAGGAGAAAACGTGGAAGACCTCGGAAAAGATGGTTAGAAGAGGTAATGGGGGATATGGCAGCCAGAGGTCTGACTGAGGACGACTGTAATGATCGAGAATATTGAAGAGACGGAGTGCTGAGGACCGGGATGTGATATCATTGCAGAACCCCGGAGAAAAGAAAAAAAAGATTTTAGCACTCTTAAAAAAATGACGTGAAAACACCAAGTCCCCTATTTCACTATATTTGTGGGATTTTTCGGGTTAATCCTCTTAGGTACTTGATAACATATAGAAAGATGATAAAAAATTCCAGCTAAAAGGGTATTTTCATTCAGAATTTAGCATTTAATATTTTAGCACTTTTATAAATTGACGTGAAAACACCAAGTCCCCTATTTCACTATATTTGTGGGATTTTTCGGGTTAATCCTCTTTGGTACTTGATAACATATAGAAAGATGCAAAAAAATTCCAGCCAAAAGGGTATTTTCTATCAGAATTTAGCATTTAAGATTTTAGCACTCTTAAAAAATTGACGTGAAAACACCAAGTCCCCTATTTCACTATATATGTGGGATTTTTCAGGTTAATCCTCTATGGTACTTGATAACATATACAAAGATGCAAAAAAATTCCAGCCAAAATGGTATATTCTATCAGAATTTAGCATTTAAGATTTTAGCACTCTTAAAAAATTGACGTGAAAACACCAAGTCCCCTATTTCACTATAATTGTGGGATTTTTCGGGTTAATCCTCTTAGGTACTTGATAAAATATAGAAAGATGATAAAAAATTCCAGCTAAAAGGGTATTTTCAATCAGAATTTAGCATTTAAGATTTTAGCACTTTTATAAATTGACGTGAAAACACCAAGTCCCCTATTTCACTATATTTGTGGGATTTTTCGGGTTAGTCCTCTTTGGTACTTGATAACATATAGAAAGATGCAAAAAAAATCCAGCCAAAAGGGTATTTTCAATCAGAATTTAGCATTTAAGATTTTAGCACTGTTAAAAATTGACGTGAAAATACCAAGTCCCCTATTTCACTATATTTGTGGGATTTTTCGGGTTAATCCCCTTTGGTACTTGATAACATATAGAAAGATGCAAAAAAATTCCAGCTAAAAGGGTATTTTTGATCAGAATTTAGCATTTAAGATTTTAGCACTCTTAAAACATTGACGTGGAAATACCAAGTCCCCTATTTCACTATATATGTGGGATTTTTCAGGTTAATCCTCTATGGTACTTGATAACATATAGAAAGATGCTAAAAAATTCCAGCCAAAAGGGTATTTTCTATCAGAATTTAGCATTTAAGATTTTAGCACTTTTATAAATTGACGTGAAAACACCAAGTCCCCTATTTCACTATATTTGTGGGATTTTTCGGGTTAATCCTCTTTGGTACTTGATAACATATAGAAAGATACTAAAAAAATCCAGCCAAAAGGGTATTTTCAATCAGAATTTAGCATTTAAGATTTTAGCACTCTTAAAAAATTGACGTGAAAATACCAAGTCCCCTATTTCACTATATATGTGGGATTTTTCGGTTAATCCTCTTGGACTTGATAACATATAAAAGATGCAAAAAATTCCAGCCAAAAGGGTATTTCTATCAGAATTTAGCATTTAAATTTTAGCACTCTTAAAAAATTGACGTGAAAACACCAAGTCCCTATTTCACTATATATGTGGGATTTTCGGTTAATCCTCTTTGGTACTTGATACATATAAAAGATGCAAAAAAATCCAGCCAAAAGGGTATTTTCTATCAGAATTTAGCATTTAAGATTTTAGCACTCTTAAAAAATTACGTGAAAACACCAAGTCCCCTATTTCACTATATATGTGGGATTTTTCGGTTAATCCTCTTGGTACTTGATAACATATAAAAGATGCAAAAAAATTCCAGCCAAAAGGTATATTCAATCAGAATTTAGCATTTAAGATTTTAGCACTCTTCAAAAATTGACGTGAAAAACCAAGTCCCTATTTCACTATATTGTGAGATTTTTCGGGTTAATCCTCTTTGGTACTTGATAACATATAGAAAGATGCAAAAAAATCCAGCCAAAAGGGTATTTTCATCAGAATTTAGCATTTAAGATTTTAGCACTTTTATAAATTGACGTGAAAACCCAAAATCCCCTATTTCCCCTATTTTGTGGATTTTCGGGGTTTAAAAATTTTTTTGGTACTTGATAACAAAGAAAAAATGCAAAAAAAAAACCCGCCCAAAAGGGGATTTTCAATCAGAATTTTGCATTTAAGATTTTTGCACTCTTAAAAAATTGACGTGAAAAAACCAAGTCCCCCCATTTCAAATATATTTGTGGGGTTTTTTCGGGGTTAACCCCCTTTTGGGAATTGAAACTATAGAAAATCTAAAAAATTCCAAACCAAAAAGGGGGGTTTTTAATCAAATTTAGCATTTTAAATTTTTGCACTCTTAAAAAATTTTACGTGAAAACACCAATTTCCCCCATTTACTATATTTTTGGGGGTTTTCGGTTTTAAACCTCTTTGGACTTGAAAAAAAAAAAAAAAAAAAAAAAAAAAAAAAAAAAAAAAAAAAAAAAAAAAAAAAAAAAAAAAAAAAAAAAAAAAAAAAAAAAAAAAAAAAAAAAAAAAAAAAAAAAAAAAAAAAAAAAAAAAAAAAAAAAAAAAAAAAAAAAAAAAAAAAAAAAAAAAAAAAAAAAAAAAAAAAAAAAAAAAAAAAAAAAAAAAAAAAAAAAAAAAAAAAAAAAAAAAAAAAAAAAAAAAAAAAAAAAAAAAAAAAAAAAAAAAAAAAAAAAAAAAAAAAAAAAAAAAAAAAAAAAAAAAAAAAAAAAAAAAAAAAAAAAAAAAAAAAAAAAAAAAAAAAAAAAAAAAAAAAAAAAAAAAAAAAAAAAAAAAAAAAAAAAAAAAAAAAAAAAAAAAAAAAAAAAAAAAAAAAAAAAAAAAAAAAAAAAAAAAAAAAAAAAAAAAAAAAAAAAAAAAAAAAAAAAAAAAAAAAAAAAAAAAAAAAAAAAAAAAAAAAAAAAAAAAAAAAAAAAAAAAAAAAAAAAAAAAAAAAAAAAAAAAAAAAAAAAAAAAAAAAAAAAAAAAAAAAAAAAAAAAAAAAAAAAAAAAAAAAAAAAAAAAAAAAAAAAAAAAAAAAAAAAAAAAAAAAAAAAAAAAAAAAAAAAAAAAAAAAAAAAAAAAAAAAAAAAAAAAAAAAAAAAAAAAAAAAAAAAAAAAAAAAAAAAAAAAAAAAAAAAAAAAAAAAAAAAAAAAAAAAAAAAAAAAAAAAAAAAAAAAAAAAAAAAAAAAAAAAAAAAAAAAAAAAAAAAAAAAAAAAAAAAAAAAAAAAAAAAAAAAAAAAAAAAAAAAAAAAAAAAAAAAAAAAAAAAAAAAAAAAAAAAAAAAAAAAAAAAAAAAAAAAAAAAAAAAAAAAAAAAAAAAAAAAAAAAAAAAAAAAAAAAAAAAAAAAAAAAAAAAAAAAAAAAAAAAAAAAAAAAAAAAAAAAAAAAAAAAAAAAAAAAAAAAAAAAAAAAAAAAAAAAAAAAAAAAAAAAAAAAAAAAAAAAAAAAAAAAAAAAAAAAAAAAAAAAAAAAAAAAAAAAAAAAAAAAAAAAAAAAAAAAAAAAAAAAAAAAAAAAAAAAAAAAAAAAAAAAAAAAAAAAAAAAAAAAAAAAAAAAAAAAAAAAAAAAAAAAAAAAAAAAAAAAAAAAAAAAAAAAAAAAAAAAAAAAAAAAAAAAAAAAAAAAAAAAAAAAAAAAAAAAAAAAAAAAAAAAAAAAAAAAAAAAAAAAAAAAAAAAAAAAAAAAAAAAAAAAAAAAAAAAAAAAAAAAAAAAAAAAAAAAAAAAAAAAAAAAAAAAAAAAAAAAAAAAAAAAAAAAAAAAAAAAAAAAAAAAAAAAAAAAAAAAAAAAAAAAAAAAAAAAAAAAAAAAAAAAAAAAAAAAAAAAAAAAAAAAAAAAAAAAAAAAAAAAAAAAAAAAAAAAAAAAAAAAAAAAAAAAAAAAAAAAAAAAAAAAAAAAAAAAAAAAAAAAAAAAAAAAAAAAAAAAAAAAAAAAAAAAAAAAAAAAAAAAAAAAAAAAAAAAAAAAAAAAAAAAAAAAAAAAAAAAAAAAAAAAAAAAAAAAAAAAAAAAAAAAAAAAAAAAAAAAAAAAAAAAAATTCCAGCCAAAGGGTTATTTATCAGATTTGTTAATCCCAGGTACTTAATAACAATGAAAATGATAAAAAATTCCTATAATGGTATTTTTCAGATTTAGCATTTAAGATTTAACATTTATAAATGACGTGAAAACAAAGTCCCCATTAATGTATTTTGATTCGGGTTACCTTTAGTACTTGATAACATAAAAAGATGAAAAAACCAGCCAAAAGGTAGCATTAGATTGCACTTAAATAGTGAAACCATCCTTTATATATGTGGATTTGTTAACCTGGATATAAATAAAGATGAAAAATCCAAGGGTTCTCATTTGCTTAAATTTACACTTAAAATTGACGTAACCATCCCCTATTTCATATATTGGATTTCGGGTATCCCTGACTTGATACATAAAAGATGCAAATTCGAAAGGATTTTTATGATTTCTTAAGTTAGCCTCTTAAAAATAGGAACCACCTTCCATGGACGTCCCTTATTAATATAAAGATTTTCAATCAGAATTTAGCATTTAAGATTTTAGCACTCTTAAAAAATTGACGTGAAAAACCAAGTCCCCTATTTCACTATTATGTGGGATTTTTCGGGTTAATCCCTTTGGTACTTGATAACATATAGAAAGATGCAAAAAAATTCCAGCTAAAAGGGTATTTTTATCAGAATTTAGCATTTAAGATTTTAGCACTCTTAAAAAATTGACGTGAAAATACCAAGTCCCCTATTTCACTATATTTGTGGGATTTTTCGGGTTAATCCTCTTTGGTACTTGATAACATATAGAAAGATACTAAAAATTCCAGCCAAAAGGGTATTTTCAATCAGAATTTAGCATTTAAGATTTTAGCACTCTTCAAAAATTGACGTGAAAACACCAAGTCCCCTATTTCACTATATATGTGGGATTTTCGGGTTAATCCTCTTTGGTACTTGATAACATATAGAAAGATGATAAAAAATTCCAGCTAAAAGGGTATTTTCAATCAGAATTTAGCATTTAAGATTTTAGCACTCTTAAAAATTGACGTGAAAACACCAAGTCCCCTATTTCACTATATTTGTGGGATTTTTCGGGTTAATCCTCTTTGGTACTTGATAACATATAGAAAGATGCAAAAAAATTCCAGCCAAAAGGGTATTTTCTATCAGAATTTAGCATTTAAGATTTTAGCACTCTTAAAAATTGACGTGAAAACACCAAGTCCCTATTTCACTATATTGTGGGATTTATCGGGTTAATCCTCTTTGGTACTTGATAACATATAAAAGATGCTAAAAAATTCCAGCCAAAAGGGTATATTCAATCAGAATTTAGCATTTAAGATTTTAGCACTCTTAAAAATTGACGTGAAAACACCAAGTCCCCTATTTCACTATATTTGTGGGATTTTTCGGGTTAATCCTCTTTGGTACTTGATAACATATAGAAAGATGCTAAAAAAATTCCAGCCAAAAGGGTATTTTTCAATCAGAATTTAGCATTTAAGATTTTTGCACTCTTCAAAAATTGACGTGAAAACACCAAGTCCCTATTTCACTATATTTGTGAGATTTTTCGGGTTAATCCCCTTTGGTACTTGATAACATATAGAAAGATGCTAAAAAATTCCAGCCAAAAGGGTATATTCAATCAGAATTTAGCATTTAAGATTTTTTGCACTCTTAAAAATTGACGTGAAAACACCAAGTCCCCTATTTCACTATATTTGTGGGATTTCTTCGGGTTAATCCTCTTTGGTACTTGATAACATATAGAAAGATGCAAAAAAATCCAGCCAAAAGGTATTTTTAATCAGAATTTAGCATTTAAGATTTTAGCACTCTTAAAAATTCACGTGAAAACACCAAGTCCCCTATTTCACTATATATGTGGGATTTTTAGGTTAATCCTCTTTGGTACTTGATAACATATACAAAGATGCAAAAAATTCAGCCAAAAGGGTATTTTCTATCAGAATTTAGCATTTAAGATTAGCACTCTAAAAAATTGACGTGAAAACACCAAGTCCCCTATTTCATAAATTTGATGTGATTTTTCGGTATAACCTCTTGGTACTTGATAACATATAGAAAGATGTCAAAAAATTCCAGCTAAAGGTATTTTAATCAGAATTTAGCATTTAAGATTTTAGCACTTTTAAAAATTGAGTGAAAAACCAAGTCCCTATATTCACTATATTTGTGGATTTTTCAGGTTAATCCTCTTGGTACTTGATAACATATAGAAAGATGTAAAAAAATCCAGCCAAAAGGGTATTTTCTATCAGAATTTAGCATTTAGATTTTAGCACTCTTAAAAATTGACGTGAAAACACCAATCCCCTATTTCACTATATTGTGGGATTTTTCGGGTTAATCCTCTTTGGTACTTGATAACATATAGAAAGATGCAAAAAAATCCAGCAAAAGGGTATTTTCAATCAGAATTTAGCATTTAAGATTTTAGCACTCTTAAAAATTGACGTGAAAACACCAAGTCCCCTATTTCACTATATTTGTGGATTTTTCGGTTAATCCTCTTTGGTACTTGATAAATATAGAAAGATGCAAAAAAAATCCAGCAAAAGGGTATTTTCATCAGAATTTAGCATTTAAGATTTTAGCACTCTTAAAAATGACGTGAAAACACCAAGTCCCCTATTTCACTATATTGTGGGATTTTTCGGGTTAATCCTCTTTGGTACTTGATAACATATAAAAGATGCAAAAAAATTCCAGCCAAAAGGGTATTTTCATCAGAATTTAGCATTTAAGATTTTAGCACTCTTAAAAATTGACGTGAAAACACCAAGTCCCCTATTTCACTATATTTGGGATTTTTCGGGTTAATCCTCTTTGGTACTTGATAACATATAGAAAGATGCTAAAAAATTCCAGCCAAAAGGGTATTTTCTATCAGAATTTAGCATTTAAGATTTTAGCACTCTTAAAAAATTGACGTGAAAACACCAAGTCCCCTATTTCACTATATTTGTGGGATTTTTCGGTTAATCCTCTTTGGTACTTGATAACATATAGAAAGATGCAAAAAAATTCCAGCCAAAAGGTATTTTCATCAGAATTTAGCATTTAAGATTTTAGCACTCTTAAAAAATTGACGTGAAAACACCAAGTCCCCTATTTCACTATATTTGTGGGATTTTTCGGGTTAATCCTCTTGGTACTTGATAACATATAGAAAGATGCTAAAAAAATCCAGCCAAAAGGGTATTTTCAATCAGAATTTAGCATTTAAGATTTTAGCACTCTTAAAAATTGACGTGAAAACACCAAGTCCCCTATTTCACTATATTTGTGGGATTTTCGGGTTAATCCTCTTTGGTACTTGATAACATATAGAAAAGATGCTAAAAAATTCCAGCCAAAAGGGTATTTTCAATCAGAATTTAGCATTTAAGATTTTAGCACTCTTAAAAAATTGACGTGAAAACACCAAGTCCCCTATTTCACTATATTTGTGGGATTTTTCGGGTTAATCCTCTTTGGTACTTGATAACATATAGAAAGATGCTAAAAAATTCCAGCCAAAAGGGTATTTTCTATCAGAATTTAGCATTTAAGATTTTAGCACTCTTAAAAATTGACGTGAAAACACCAAGTCCCCTATTTCACATATATTGTGGGATTTTTCGGGTTAATCCTCTTTGGTACTTGATAACATATAGAAAGATGCAAAAAAAATTCCAGCCAAAAGGGTATTTTTCATCAGAATTTAGCATTTAAGATTTTAGCACTCTTAAAAAATTGACGTGAAAAACCAAGTCCCTATTTCACTATATATTGTGGGATTTTTCGGGTTAATCCTCTTTGGTACTTGATAACATATAGAAAGATGCTAAAAAATTCCAGCCAAAAGGGTATTTTCAATCAGAATTTAGCATTTAAGATTTTAGCACTCTTAAAAAATTGACGTGAAAACACCAAGTCCCCTATTTCACTATATATGTGGGATTTTCGGTTAATCCTCTTTGGTACTTGATAACATATAGAAAGATGCTAAAAAATTCCAGCCAAAAGGGTATTTTCTATCAGAATTTAGCATTTAAGATTTTAGCACTTTTTTTTTTTTTTTTTTTTTTTTTTTTTTTTTTTTTTTTTTTTTTTTTTTTTTTTTTTTTTTTTTTTTTTTTTTTTTTTTTTTTTTTTTTTTTTTTTTTTTTTTTTTTTTTTTTTTTTTTTTTTTTTTTTTTTTTTTTTTTTTTTTTTTTTTTTTTTTTTTTTTTTTTTTTTTTTTTTTTTTTTTTTTTTTTTTTTTTTTTTTGAAAACACCAAGTCCCCTATTTCACTATATTTGTGGGATTTATCGGGTTAATCCTCTTTGGTACTTGATAACATATAAAAGATGCTAAAAAATTCCAGCCAAAAGGGTATTTTCTATCAGAATTTAGCATTTAAGATTTTAGCACTCTTAAAAAATTGACGTGAAAACACCAAGTCCCCTATTTCACTATATTGTGGGATTTTTCGGGTTAATCCTCTTTGGTACTTGATAACATATAGAAAGATGCAAAAAATTCCAGCCAAAAGGGTATTTTCAATCAGAATTTAGCATTTAAGATTTTAGCACTCTTAAAAAATTGACGTGAAAACACCAAGTCCCCTATTTCACTATATTGTGGGATTTTCGGGTTAATCCTCTTTGGTACTTGATAACATATAAAAGATGCATAAAAAATTCCAGCCAAAAGGGTATTTTCAATCAGAATTTAGCATTTAAGATTTTAGCACTCTTAAAAAAATTGACGTGAAAACACCAAGTCCCCTATTTCACTATATTGTGGGATTTTTCGGGTTAATCCTCTTTGGTACTTGATAACATATAGAAAGATGCTAAAAAATTCCAGCCAAAAGGGTATTTCAATCGCAATTTTCTAGATTTAATCTTTAAATGCTAAATCTTATTAAATAATACCCTTTGGCTAGGATTTTTTAGCATCTTTTATATTCATCAATACTAAGGATTAACCTGAAATCCACATATATAATAGGGGAACCTGTTTTCATCAATTTTTTAAGATTTTCTAAATCTTAAATGTAAATTCTGATAGAAAATAACTTTGGCAGAAATTTTTTGCATCTTTTATTTTTCAATTACCAAATAGATTAACCTCAAAAATCCACAATATAGTGAAAGGGGACTTGGTTTTTCACGTCAATTTTTTAAGAGTGCTATAATGTTAAATGCTAAATTGATGAAAATACCTTTTAGTGGAAATTTTCTCAAATTTATTTTAATTTAAGAGGATTAAACCAAAAAATCTAAAATATTGAGTGAAAATAGCTTTGTGATTTTCAGATATATTTTAATGTCTAAATTAAAATATTAAACGAATAAAATCCCATTATTAATAGGGGAATTTTTTTTCATCATTATTATATTGTAATCATTACAAGCAATTCCTAAAATCAAAATATGAATGGATTTGTTTTCCTATTTTTAAATCTAAAATTAATCAAAATTCAAAAAACTTTATGGAATTTTTTTCATTTTTTAGTATTAGTACAAAATAACGAAATCCTTTGATAGACTTGTTTCACAATAAGAAATCTAAATATATGAATCTTGTATATTTAATTAATTTAATACAAAGTTCGAATCTCAATATATAGATGGGTTTATAATTAAATTAATATTGTATACCATTTAGATCTAATTATATTATAAAATACGAATCATTTATAGGGCTGGTCATTTAATGAAATAATCTTTAGATCTTGCTATTTTTTTTTATTTACTTAAGAAATCCAATGAAACGTTTATATTTTTCTAATTTAATAAATCTTAAATCTTTTGTGATTTTGATTTTATTATATGTATAATACCAGAATCCAATATAGTGAAAAGGGGGGTTTTTCACGTCAATTTTTAAGAGTGCTAAAATCTTAAATGCTAAATTCTGATGAAAATACCTTTTGCTGAATTTTTTGCATCTTCTATATGTTATCAAGTACCAAAGAGGATTAACCCGAAAATCCACAATAGTGAAATAGGGGACTTGGTTTTTCACGTCAATTTTTTAAGAGTGCTAAAATCTTAAATGCTAAATTCTGATGAAAATACCCTTTTGCTGGAATTTTTTAGATCTTTTATATGTTATCAAGTACCAAAGAGGATTAACCCGAAAATCCACAATATAGTGAATAGGGGACTTGGTTTTTCACGTCAATTTAAGAGTGCTAAAATCTTAAATGCTAAATTCTGATTGAAAATACCCTTTTGCTGGATTTTTTAGCATCTTTCTATATGTTATCAAGTACCAAGAGGATTAACCCGAAAAATCCCACAAATATATAAATAGGGACTTGGGTTTTCACGTCAATTTTTAAAGTGCTAAAATCTTAAATGCTAAATTCTGATTGAAAATACCCTTTTGCTGGAATTTTTTTGCATCTTTCTATATGTTATCAAGTACCAAAGAGGATTAACCCGAAAAATCCCACAAATATAGTGAAATAGGGGACTTGGTGTTTTCACGTCAATTTTTTAAGAGTGCTAAAATCTTAAATGCTAAATTCTGATGAAAATACCCTTTTGGCTGGAATTTTTTTGCATCTTTGTATATGTTATCAAGTACCAAAGAGGATTAACCCGAAAATCCCACATATATAGTGAAATAGGGGACTTGGTGTTTTCACGTCAATTTTTTAAGAGTGCTAAAATCTTAAATGCTAAATTCTGATAGAAAATACCCTTTTGGCTGGAATTTTTTTGCATCTTTCTATATGTTATCAAGTACCAAAGAGGATTAACCGAAAAATCCCACATATATAGTGAAATAGGGGACTTGGTGTTTTCACGTCAATTTTTTAAGAGTGCTAAAATCTTAAATGCTAAATTCTGATTAGAAAATACCCTTTTGGCTGGAATTTTTTTTGCATCTTTCTATATGTTATCAAGTACCAAAGAGGATTAACCGAAAAATCCCACATATATAGTGAAATAGGGGACTTGGTGTTTTCACGTCAATTTTTTAAGAGTGCTAAAATCTTAAATGCTAAATTCTGATAGAAAATACCCTTTTGGCTGGAATTTTTTTGCATCTTTGTATATGTTATCAAGTACCAAAGAGGATTAACCCGAAAAATCCCACAAATATAGTGAAATAGGGGACTTGGTGTTTTCACGTCAATTTTTTAAGAGTGCTAAAATCTTAAATGCTAAATTCTGATTGAAAATACCCTTTTGGCTGGAATTTTTTTGCATCTTTCTATATGTTATCAAGTACCAAGAGGATTAACCGAAAAATCCCAATATATAGTGAAATAGGGGACTTGGTGTTTTCACGTCAATTTTTAAGAGTGCTAAAATCTTAAATGCTAAATTCTGATAGAAAATACCTTTTGCTGGAATTTTTTAGCATCTTTTATATGTTATCAAGTACCAAAGAGGATTAACCCGATAAATCCCACATATATAGTGAAATAGGGGACTTGGTGTTTTCACGTCAATTTTTTAAGAGTGCTAAAATCTTAAATGCTAAATTCTGATAGAAAATACCCTTTTGGCTGGAATTTTTTAGCATCTTTTATATGTTATCAAGTACCAAGAGGATTAACCCGAAAAATCCCACAATATAGTGAAATAGGGGACTTGGTTTTTCACGTCAATTTTTAAGAGTGCTAAAATCTTAAATGCTAAATTCTGATAGAAAATACCCTTTTGGCTGGAATTTTTTGCATCTTTCTATATGTTATCAAGTACCAAAGAGGATTAACCCGAAAAATCCCACAAATATAGTGAAATAGGGGACTTGGTGTTTTCACGTCAATTTTTAAAGTGCTAAAATTTAAATGCTAAATTCTGATTGAAAATACCCTTTTGGCTGGAATTTTTTTGCATCTTTTCTATATGTTATCAAGTACCAAGAGGATTAACCCGAAAATCCACAATATAGTGAAATAGGGGACTTGGTGTTTTCACGTCAATTTTTAAGAGTGCTAAAATCTTAAATGCTAAATTCTGATAGAAAATACCCTTTTGGCTGGAAATTTTTTAGCATCTTTGTATATGTTATCAAGTACCAAAGAGGATTAACCCGAAAATCCCACATATATGTGAAATAGGGGACTTGGTGTTTTCACGTCAATTTTTTAAGAGTGCTAAAATCTTAAATGCTAAATTCTGATAGAAAATACCCTTTTGGCTGGAATTTTTTTGCATCTTTGTATATGTTATCAAGTACCAAAGAGGATTAACCCGAAAAATCCCACAATATAGTGAAATAGGGGACTTGGTGTTTTCACGTCAATTTTTTAAGAGTGCTAAAATCTTAAATGCTAAATTCTGATTGAAAATACCCTTTTGGCTGGAATTTTTTGCATCTTTCTATATGTTATCAAGTACCAAAGAGGATTAACCCGAAAAATCCCACAAATATAGTGAAATAGGGGACTTGGTGTTTTCACGTCAATTTTTTAAGAGTGCTAAAATCTTAAATGCTAAATTCTGATTGAAAATACCCTTTTGGCTGGAATTTTTTTTGCATCTTTCTATATGTTATCAAGTACCAAAGAGGATTAACCCGAAAAATCCCACAAATATAGTGAAATAGGGGACTTGGTGTTTTCACGTCAATTTTTAAGAGTGCTAAAATCTTAAATGCTAAATTCTGATTGAAAATACCCTTTTGGCTGGAATTTTTTATGCATCTTTCTATATGTTATCAAGTACCAAAGAGGATTAACCCGAAAAATCCCACAAATATAGTGAAATAGGGGACTTGGTGTTTTCACGTCAATTTTTAAGAGTGCTAAAATCTTAAATGCTAAATTCTGATAGAATATACCCTTTTGGCTGGAATTTTTTTAGCATCTTTCTATATGTTATCAAGTACCAAAGAGGATTAACCGAAAAATCCCACAATATAGTGAAATAGGGGACTTGGTGTTTTCACGTCAATTTTTTAAGAGTGCTAAAATCTTAAATGCTAAATTCTGATAGAAAATACCCTTTTGGCTGGAATTTTTTAGCATCTTTGTATATGTTATCAAGTACCAAAGAGGATTAACCCGAAAAATCCCACAATATAGTGAAATAGGGGACTTGGTGTTTTCACGTCAATTTTTTAAGAGTGCTAAAATCTTAAATGCTAAATTCTGATAGAAAATACCCTTTTGGCTGGAATTTTTTGCATCTTTCTATATGTTATCAAGTACCAAAGAGGATTAACCCGAAAAATCCCACATATATAGTGAAATTAGGGGACTTGGTGTTTTCACGTCAATTTTTTAAGAGTGCTAAAATCTTAAATGCTAAATTCTGATTAGAAAATACCCTTTTGGCTGGAATTTTTTAGCATCTTTCTATATGTTATCAAGTACCAAAGAGGATTAACCCGAAAAATCCCACAATATATAGTGAAATAGGGGACTTGGTGTTTTCACGTCAATTTTTTAAGAGTGCTAAAATCTTAAATGCTAAATTCTGATAGAAAATACCCTTTTGGCTGGAATTTTTTAGCATCTTTCTATATGTTATCAAGTACCAAAGAGGATTAACCCGAAAAATCCCACAATATAGTGAAATAGGGGACTTGGTGTTTTCACGTCAATTTTTTAAGAGTGCTAAAATCTTAAATGCTAAATTCTGATTGAAAATACCCTTTTGGCTGGAATTTTTTTGCATCTTTCTATATGTTATCAAGTACCAAAGAGGATTAACCCGAAAAATCCCACAAATATAGTGAAATAGGGGACTTGGTGTTTTCACGTCAATTTTTTAAGAGTGCTAAAATCTTAAATGCTAAATTCTGATTGAAAATACCCTTTTGGCTGGAATTTTTTAGCATCTTTCTATATGTTATCAAGTACCAAAGAGGATTAACCCGAAAAATCCCACAAATATAGTGAAATAGGGGACTTGGTTTTTCACGTCAATTTTTTAAGAGTGCTAAAATCTTAAATGCTAAATTCTGATTGAAAATACCCTTTTGGCTGGATTTTTTTTGCATCTTTCTATATGTTATCAAGTACCAAAGAGGATTAACCCGAAAAATCCCACAAATATAGTGAAATAGGGGACTTGGTGTTTTCACGTCAATTTTTTAAGAGTGCTAAAATCTTAAATGCTAAATTCTGATTGAAAATACCCTTTTGGCTGGAATTTTTTTAGCATCTTTCTATATGTTATCAAGTACCAAAGAGGATTAACCCGAAAAATCCCACAAATATAGTGAAATAGGGGACTTGGTGTTTTCACGTCAATTTTTTAAGAGTGCTAAAATCTTAAATGCTAAATTCTGATAGAAAATACCCTTTTGGCTGGATATTTTTTTGCATCTTTCTATATGTTATCAAGTACCAAAGAGGATTAACCCGAAAAATCCCACATAATATAGTGAATAGGGGACTTGGTGTTTTCACGTCAATTTTTTAAGAGTGCTAAAATCTTAAATGCTAAATTCTGATTGAAAATACCCTTTTGGCTGGAATTTTTTTGCATCTTTCTATATGTTATCAAGTACCAAAGAGGATTAACCCGAAAATCCCACATATATAGTGAAATAGGGGACTTGGTGTTTTCACGTCAATTTTTAAGAGTGCTAAAAATCTTAAATGCTAAATTCTGATTGAAAATACCTTTTGGCTGGAATTTTTTTGCATCTTTCTATATGTTATCAAGTACCAAGAGGATTAACCCGAAAAATCCCACATATATAGTGAAATAGGGGACTTGGTGTTTTCACGTCAATTTTTTAAGAGTGCTAAAATCTTAAATGCTAAATTCTGATTAGAAAATACCCTTTTGGCTGGAATTTTTTTTGCATCTTTCTATATGTTATCAAGTACCAAGAGGATTAACCGAAAAATCCCACATATATAGTGAAATAGGGGACTTGGTGTTTTCACGTCAATTTTTTAAGAGTGCTAAAATCTTAAATGCTAAATTCTGATGAAAATACCCTTTTGGCTGGAATTTTTTTAGCATCTTTCTATATGTTATCAAGTACCAAAGAGGATTAACCGAAAAATCCCACATATATAGTGAAATAGGGGACTTGGTGTTTTCACGTCAATTTTTAGAGTGCTAAAATCTTAAATGCTAAATTCTGATTGAAAATACCCTTTTGGCTGGAATTTTTTTAGCATCTTTTATATGTTATCAAGTACCAAAGAGGATTAACCCGAAAAATCCACAAATATAGTGAAATAGGGGACTTGGTGTTTTCACGTCAATTTTTTAAGAGTGCTAAAATCTTAAATGCTAAATTCTGATTGAAAATACCCTTTTGGCTGGAATTTTTTAGCATCTTTTATATGTTATCAAGTACAAAGAGGATTAACCGAAAAATCCCACATATATAGTGAAATAGGGGACTTGGTGTTTTCACGTCAATTTTTTAAGAGTGCTAAAATCTTAAATGCTAAATTCTGATTAGAAAATACCCTTTTGGCTGGAATTTTTTAGCATCTTTCTATATGTTATCAAGTACCAAAGAGGATTAAACCCGATAAATCCCACATATATAGTGAAATAGGGGACTTGGTGTTTTCACGTCAATTTTTTAAGAGTGCTAAAATCTTAAATGCTAAATTCTGATTGAAAATACCCTTTTGGCTGGAATTTTTTTGCATCTTTCTATATGTTATCAAGTACCAAAGAGGATTAACCCGAAAAATCCCACAATATAGTGAAATAGGGGACTTGGTATTTTCACGTCAATTTTTTAAGAGTGCTAAAATCTTAAATGCTAAATTCTGATTGAAAATACCCTTTTGGCTGGATTTTTTAGCATCTTTCTATATGTTATCAAGTACCAAAGAGGATTAACCCGAAAATCCACAATATAGTGAAATAGGGGACTTGGTGTTTTCACGTCAATTTTTAAGAGTGCTAAAATTTAAATGCTAAATTCTGATTGAAAATACCCTTTTGGCGGATTTTTGCATCTTTTATATGTTATCAAGTACCAAGAGGATTAACCGAAAATCCACAATATAGTGAAATAGGGGACTTGGTGTTTCACGTCAATTTAAGAGTGCTAAAATTTAATGCTAATCTGATTAAATACCTTTTGGCTGAATTTTTGCATCTTTCTATATGTATCAAGTACCAAGAGGATTAACCGAAAATCCCACAATATAGTGAAATAGGGACTTGGTTTTCAGTCAATTTTTTAAGGTGCTAAATCTAAATGCTAAATTCTGATGAAAATACCTTTTGCTGAATTTTTTGATCTTTTATATGTTATCAAGTACCAAAGGGATTAACCGAAAAATCCACAATATAGTGAATGGGGACTTGGTTTTCACGTCAATTTTTAAGAGTGCTAAATCTTAAATGCTAAATTTGATTGAAAATACCTTTTGGCTGGAATTTTTGATCTTTTATATGTTATCAAGTACAAGGGATTACCGAAAATCCACAAATATAGTGAAATAGGGGACTTGGTGTTTTCACGTCAATTTTTAAGAGTGCTAAAATCTAAATGCTAAATTTGATTGAAATACCCTTTTGGCTGGAATTTTTTGCATCTTTCTATTGTTATCAAGTACCAAAGAGGATTACCCGAAAAATCCCACAATATAGTGAAATAGGGATTGGTTTTCACGTCAATTTTAAGAGTGCTAAAATTTAAATGCTAAATTCTGATGAAAATACCTTTTGGCTGGAATTTTTGACTTTTATATGTTATCAAGTACCAAAGGGATTAACCGAAAATCCCCAAATATAGTGAAATAGGGGACTTGGTGTTTTCACGTCAATTTTTAAGAGTGCTAAAATCTTAATGCTAAATTCTGATGAAAATACCTTTTGCTGGATTTTTTGCATTTTCTATATGTTATCAAGTACAAGGGATTAACCGAAAATCCACAAATATAGTGAAATAGGGGACTTGGTGTTTTCACGTCAATTTTAAAGTGCTAATTAAATGCAAATTTGATTGAAAATCCTTTTGGCTGGATTTTTTATCTTTTAATGTTATCAGTCCAAAGGATTAACCCAAAAATCCACAAATTATGAATAGGGCTTGGTTTTCACGTCAATTTTTAAGAGTGCTAAAATTAAATGCTAAATTCTGATTAAAATACCTTTTGGCTGGAATTTTTTTGCATCTTTTATATGTTATCAAGTACCAAGGGATTAACCGAAAAATCCCACAAATAGTGAAATAGGGACTTGGTGTTTTCACGTCATTTTTTAAGATGCTAAAATCTTAAATGCTAAATTCTGATTGAAAATACCCTTTTGGCTGGAATTTTTTGATCTTTTATATGTTATCAAGTACCAAAGGGATTAACCCGAAAATCCCACAAATATAGTGAAATAGGGGACTTGGTGTTTTCACGTCAATTTTTTAAGAGTGCAAAATCTTAAATGCTAAATTCTGATGAAAATACCCTTTTGGCTGGAATTTTTTGCATCTTTCTATATGTTATCAAGTACAAGAGGATTAACCCAAAATCCCACAATATAGTGAAATAGGGGACTTGGTGTTTTCACGTCAATTTTAAGGTGCTAAATCTTAAATGCTAAATTCTGATGAAAATACCCTTTTGCTGGAATTTTTTGCATCTTTATATGTTATCAGTACCAAAGGGATTACCAAAATCCACAAATATAGTGAAATAGGGGACTTGGTTTTTCACGTCAATTTTTAAGAGTGCTAAAATCTTAAATGCTAAATTCTGATGAAAATACCTTTTGGCTGGAATTTTTTATCTTTCTATATGTTATCAAGTACCAAAGAGGATTAACCGAAAATCCCACAATATAGTGAAATAGGGGACTTGGTGTTTTCACGTCAATTTTTAAGAGTGCTAAAATTTAATGCTAAATTCTGATTGAAAATACCTTTTGGCTGGAATTTTTTGCATCTTTCTATATGTTATCAAGTACCAAAGAGGATTAACCCGAAAAATCCCACAAATATAGTGAAATAGGGGATTGGTTTTTCACGTCAATTTTTAAGAGTGCTAAAATCTTAAATGCAAATTCTGATGAAAATACCTTTTGCTGATTTTTTGCTCTTTCTATATGTTATCAAGTACCAAAGAGGATTAACCGAAAAATCCCACAATATATGAAATAGGGGACTTGGTGTTTTCACGTCAATTTTTAAGAGTGCTAAAATCTTAAATGCTAAATTTGATTGAAATACCCTTTTGGTGGAATTTTTTGATCTTTTATTGTTATCAAGTACCAAAGAGGATTACCGAAAAATCCCAAATATAGTGAAATAGGGGACTTGGTGTTTTCACGTCAATTTTTAAGAGTGCTAAAATCTTAAATGCTAATTCTGATTGAAAATACCCTTTTGCTGGAATTTTTTAGCATCTTTCTATATGTTATCAAGTACCAAAGAGGATTAACCCGAAAAATCCCACATATATAGTGAAATAGGGGACTTGGTGTTTTCACGTCAATTTTTTAAGAGTGCTAAATCTTAAATGCTAAATTCTGATTGAAATACCCTTTTGGCTGGATTTTTTTGCATCTTTCTATATGTTATCAAGTACCAAAGAGGATTAACCCGAAAATCCACAATATAGTGAAATAGGGGACTTGGTTTTTCACGTCAATTTTTAAGAGTGCTAAAATCTTAAATGCTAAATTCTGATAGAAAATACCCTTTTGGCTGGATTTTTTTGCATCTTTCTATATGTTATCAAGTACCAAAGAGGATTAACCCGAAAAATCCACAAATATAGTGAAATAGGGGACTTGGTGTTTTCACGTCAATTTTTTGAAGAGTGCTAAAATCTTAATGCTAAATTCTGATTGAAAATACCCTTTTGGCTGGAATTTTTTAGCATCTTTTATATGTTATCAAGTACCAAGAGGATTAACCGAAAAATCCCACAATATAGTGAAATAGGGGACTTGGTTTTTTTTTTTTTTTTTTTTTTTTTTTTTTTTTTTTTTTTTTTTTTTTTTTTTTTTTTTTTTTTTTTTTTTTTTTTTTTTTTTTTTTTTTTTTTTTTTTTTTTTTTTTTTTTTTTTTTTTTTTTTTTTTTTTTTTTTTTTTTTTTTTTTTTTTTTTTTTTTTTTTTTTTTTGGGGGGGGGGGGGGGGGGGGGGGGGGGGGGGGGGGGGGGGGGGGGGGGGGGGGGGGGGGGGGGGGGGGGGGGGGGGGGGGCTTGGTGTTTTCACGTCAATTTTTTAAGAGTGCTAAAATCTTAAATGCTAAATTCTGATTGAATATACCCTTTTGGCTGGATTTTTTTGATCTTTCTATATGTTATCAAGTACCAAAGAGGATTAACCCGAAAAATCCCACAAATATAGTGAAATAGGGGACTTGGTTTTTCACGTCAATTTATAAAGTGCTAAAATCTTAAATGCAAATTCTGATTGAAAATACCTTTTAGTGGAATTTTTTTATCATCTTTCTATATGTTATCAAGTACCTAAGGGATTAACCCGAAAATCCCACAAATATAGTGAAATAGGGACTTGGGTATTTCACGTCAATTTTTTAAGAGTGCTAAAATCTTAAATGCTAAATTTGATAGAAAATACCTTTTGCTGGAATTTTTTGCATCTTTTTATATGTTATCAAGTACAAAGAGGATTAACCGAAAAATCCCACAAATATAGTGAAATAGGGGACTTGGTGTTTTCACGTCAATTTTTAAGAGTGCTAAAATCTTAAATGCTAAATTCTGATTGAAAATACCCTTTTGGCTGGAATTTTTTGCATCTTTCTATATGTTATCAAGTACCAAAGAGGATTAACCCGAAAAATCCCACAATATAGTGAAATAGGGGACTTGGTGTTTTCACGTCAATTTTTAAGAGTGCTAAAATCTTAAATGCTAAATTCTGATGAAATACCCTTTTGGCTGATTTTTTTGCTATCTTTTATATGTTATCAAGTACCAAAGAGGATTAACTCGAAAAATCCCACATATATAGTGAAATAGGGGACTTGGTTTTTCACGTCAATTTTTAAGAGTGCTAAAATCTTAAATGCTAAATTCTGATTGAAAATACCCTTTTGGCTGGATTTTTTTTGCATCTTTTATATGTTATCAAGTACCAAAGAGGATTAACCGAAAATCCCACAAATATAGTGAATAGGGGACTTGGTGTTTTCACGTCAATTTTAAAAGTGCTAAAATCTTAAATGCTAAATTTGATGAAAATACCCTTTTGCTGGAATTTTTTTCATCTTTATATGTTATCAAGTACCAAAGAGGATTAACCGAAAATCCACATATAGTGAAATAGGGGACTGTGTTTTCACGTCAATTTTTTAAGAGTGCTAAATCTTAATGCTAAATTCTGATGAAAATACCCTTTTGGCTGGATTTTTTGCATCTTTTATATGTTATCAAGTACAAGAGGATTAACCGAAAAATCCACAAATATAGTGAAATAGGGGATTGGTTTTTCACGTCAATTTTTAGAGTGCTAAAATCTTAAATGCTAAATTCTGATTGAAAATACCCTTTGGCTGATTTTTTGCATTTTCTATATGTTAAAGTACCAAGAGGATTAACCGAAAATCCACAAATATAGTGAAATAGGGGACTTGGTTTTTCACGTCAATTTTTAAGATGCTAAAATCTTAATGTAAATTCTGATGAAATACCTTTTGGCTGGAATTTTGCATCTTTATATGTTATCAGTACAAGAGGATTAACCG
>JAJSOM010000105.1:0-34795 GCA_023052935.1 Piezodorus guildinii
AAAAATAAATACAAAAAAAGAAACACCAACTATATTGTCCCGAAATTTGATTTAGTTAAATTGAAACAACCTCGAAATTAGAAAACAATTCGCGATAGAAGTAAAAAATCGGTTCGAAGTTTTGGGGAAATCTTCAGACGAGGAACACAAATGTTAAACAAACAAAGGGAAGGGATCAGGGATAATATTAAAAGGTCGGTAATTTTGGTCTGGGAAAAATCGAAAATAAAAAGAACAAACCTTTGGGTTCGACGGGAATTTCAAAAATGTCGAAAAAAGAAAAACCGCTAAACTAAAATTCCTTAAATAATCCAAGGCGATAATAATGTGGCTTATTTTGGGTTAGTAAAGAAGGGAAAACTTCAAAACTCCTAAAAAAAAAAGAAAAGAGAGTATCTTAAAGGAAAAATAATAGAAATAAAAAACACAAAAAACAAAAATAACGAAGAGAGATGTACAAAGGTATAAACAAATCGCGTAAAAGATTTGAACCTCTATTGAATGCGGTTAAAGATGCAAATAACAATATAATTGCGGATCCTTCTGAGATATTAAATAAAATTTTAAACAACACTTTGACGGCATCTTAAATGCGGAAAATAATAATCAATCCCCCTTCTCTCTGAATATCAGAGCGCTAAAACCATGGATAAACGCACCGAGTAAAGAGGAAGTCAAAAATGGCGAAGGAAAATTTAAAACTTAAAAGGCCGCAGGAAATAAAAATTTTATCACAGTGAATTAACCCAAGGCGTGTGGAAAAGGGTGGGGGGGTTTCCAAAATACATTTTTAGTTAAAAAGAATCTGGAAACTGGAAAAAAATGCCAAGAATGGAAAAAAATCGATACTTATTCCGATTCACAAAAAAGGGAACCGATCGGATTGGAACAATATCTGGGATCTCTCTTCCTCCCAGTATCTATAAAATATTCTCGTCAATTTTAACTATTTCGAATCACGGAATCGCTGAGGAAATTATCGGAGTTTTCCAATGGGGGTTTTAGGGGGAATCGCTGGGAAATATTGACCAAATATTTTCCTTGGGGTCAAATATTAGAAAAAAATTGGAATACAACGGTGTAGTCCCCCATCAACTTTTATCGATTTTAAAAAGGCTTATAATTCAATAACCGTCAAACTATATAACATCATGATTGAACCGGGAATACCTAGAAAGTTAGTAAACCTAGTAAGATGTTTTGTGGGAAAACATTCCATAAAGTTAAATCGTTCATAAATTACTCCGAGAGATTTGAGGTGCGATCGGGTTTGAAACAGGGTGACTCCCTTTCACCTGTGTTATTTAATATAGCTTTAAATAGTCATAGAAAAGATGAGTTACCGATAAAGGCTTAAATATGGGTGACAAGATTCCGGTTTTGGGGTATGCCGATGATCTGGTACTGCTAGGTAAAAACACGGGAAAACCATACAACAAATACAAGTGTGTTAAATAAAAACCGGTAAAAGAAATAGGACTCGAATTAAATACCGATAAAACGAAATATAGAAAATACAAAACGGTGTCGATTTTTGTTGATATTGATGTATCAGGTCATACTTTTGAAACCGTTTGAAAAAATTCAAGTATTTAGGTTCAATTATAACTAGAAAAAATGCAATCCAAAGGGAAAAAATAAAGTCCCTTAAAGGGGAAATGCGTGTTATTATTCAGTTGCTAATCACTTAGTTCGCGGCTTCTAATCTAAAAACCCTTAAAAGATTAGAAATTTATAAAACTATTATTCTTCCAACGGTCCTTTACGGATGTGAAACGTGGCCGCTTACTTTAAAGGGTGAACAACGGCTTAAGTTTTCGAAAATAAGGTATTGCGTAAAATATTTGGTCCAAAGAGAGATGAGACCACTGGGAGTTTAGAAGGTTGCATAACGCGGAATTGCGGAACTTGCATCCTGTGAATATAATTGAGCTGATTGCATCGCGGAGACTCAATGGGCGAGTAAAGTTGTTGGGCTCGATGACGAGCGGATTCCGAGAAAGTTGGTATTTGCTGATCCCGACTGGTAGGCGCCCGAAAGGTATGCCGAAGCGGAGATGGGAGGATTGCGTTAAGGCTGATCTCGGGAGCTTGGGCTTGAATGGTGAGCATTGGACGAGTCTGTGTAGGCGGAATTTGGTGGTATCGGCATCGAACCTTCGGGTTCGCTAAGCCTATTATTATTATTATTATTATTATTATTATTATTAACAATTTTTTTACGAAGAGAGTATGAGGCCACTGGGGAGTTTAGAAGGTAGCACAACGCGGAATAGCGGAGTTTGTAACCCTGTGAATATAAGTGAGTTGATAGCATCGCGATGACTCAAATGGGCGCGTAAAGTTGTTAGACTCGGTGAGGAACGGATTCCGAGAAAGTTGGTATTCGCTGAACTGACTGGTAGGCGTCCGAAAGGTAGGCCGAAGCGTCGATGGGAGGATTGCATTTAGGCAGATCTCGGGGGCTCGGGCTTGACCGGCGAACATTGGACGAGTGTGTGCAGGCGAAGTTTTGGTTGATATCGGCATCGAACCTTAGGGTTCGGTAAGCCTATTATTATTATTATATTATAACATAAGAAAGTAATGTTAATTTAATAATACATGTTTTGTTCTCTTATGGGTATGTGTTTAAGTGAAAATTTATTATAATTACCGATTTTTTTATTAATGGTTTTTAGAGACTGGAGTTTTTACTTAAGTAAGAAAGCTGTTTGTGGATGGACAAGTTGTTTGAATAATAAAATATGTTTTAATACTCCCTGTTTTATTTGGTTCAGATTGTCCTTATCAACAAAACTGGTTATTGATCTTTTCACCATTACTCTAAAATGTAAGAGATGCCATTCAATATGTCTACTATTGATTTGAAAATGTTAGTAAGTTTATTTAGTTATTTATAATATCCCATGGAAAGCGAACCGTGGATCATCTGTAGTGTTCTAGGCCAAGCCTGACAGTTGAATTTTGTGGCAGATGAACAGGTGAAAACCACGATAGCATAAAAGGTAACTTTCTTTCCAAGACTTGGTTTACAGGAGATCCTAAAACTTGTATTTCCTTTGAAACCTTGAATTCGAAAATTTTCACGATCCCAATACATGCCCTTACTATACATTTTATATATAGGTAAGTGAAGGGTAAAAAATCTGGTGCGGAAAACACACGGCTTTCACTTACCTCGGCTGTTTAAAATGAATTTTTATGTTATGGAGACTATTTCAATCAGAATGAAACCTATATCATATTAAAGCCCATCAAATTTTACATCGATATATAGAGTATAATCAAAATTTTAAAGCTTTTTTGACAAAATCGTAAAAAAATGCAAAATGCTTGGTATAAAGTGGCTCTTTTGGTAGCCGATTTTGATGAAAAAGTTTGATGTAATATCTCGGGTGCATAGTCGTCTTAGATATGAAATTTCAGTTTTCATAGGACTCGTTTTTTGTCTGGAGTTACCACACACAGAACTTTTTGCGGAACTTGATTATTTGGACTCAGGAGACCCTGAAACGTGTATTTCCGTTGAAAACTGGAATTCGAAAATTTTCACGATCGCAATACTTTCCCTTACTATATATAATTTCATAAATAAGGTAAGTGAAAGTAATAACCAAGTATTAGGAAATTACATGTGATTAATTTTATAAGAAATGGATTATTACACTAGTTTTCCGGAAAAGGAATTTGTTACTCGGCCTAAGGATAAAGTTAGGACTTGTGGTGATATGGGACTTGTGGAAAAAGAGGGACGACGAAGATGAGTCGTGGAGGATATGTGGATGTGAATAAGTGGACGGGGACTGACACGGAAAGAGGTCCCGTGGACCAACTGACAGCCTGTCTCTCTCCTGGCTATGTGCCCGCTCCAACCGTCTCTTGCATTCCTCTGTCTCTTTTACAGCCCTGTATTTCTTCTTCAGAAATTATTATTTGTTATATGTTTATTATGATAGAGGTATTTAGCCATTATTTATTACATAAATTTAAGTTATGAAGTTAATATTTCAGTTTAAATGTTAACGTGAAAGCGTATCTTTATACCATGTCAACTTTCTCATATGGCCATTTTAAGGTCTGGACTCCCCTGCAGCATCGTTCGATTAGCAAAGGGGCGTTAAATGAATAAACAAACAAGGTCTGCGAGAAAAAATTTCAATTCTTCGTCATAAAATTCTTCAAAACGTCTTTCAATATTTAAAAAAATTCGAATATAAAAAAATCTGGTGCTCGCAACACACCACTTTCACTTACCTCCGTTCTCTAATATCAAATTTAAGAAATTTTTCAAATACAGTTAGGAAATGAAATATATAAGTAAATAAAAGTAAAAACTGTGCGGGCAACCGACTTTACTTACCTCCATTTTTAATATAGATTTAAAGATTTTTAAATATATAAATGAGTAGATATTAAATGATGAACCTTTAAAAAATTAATGGAAATGAATTTCTATAGAAACATGTAGATGTATTAAAAATCTATTATATTATTTCTAAAATAATCATTATTTCTCGGCATTTTCATCACTCTTAAAACCCCTTTACAAGCTTGTGTCTAAGAAAATAAATTTTCTAAAATCTTTAGCTTTCCAAGGTATATTATCATCCATATTAACTGTTTTCATGTTCAAAAAAAAAATATTTTTCAGTCTCCTCCTTTGTTATTTATCAAGTTTGCTCAACATTTTTATGTTTAGCCGTTAATTTATCTATGTAATAAGATATGTAAAATGGTAGCCCGTACTGAGTGGCTAGGCGCCTGTCTCTCGTGCTACAGGTTCTGAGTTTGAATCCTAGTCCCGGCGGGGTTTATTTTAAAGAAAGTAAAAAACTGTGGATTCATCACAACCTTTCCCTTAGGTATGTGAGACCAGTCAGCCAAAGGGTGGCCCCTCACAAAATTAGTCGTAGGGAGTCATGACCCTACACTAAAAATTGCATCGTGAAACGTGAGTGTAAACTCGCAGGAGTTTAAAACCGCGAGGCCCAGGGCCTACACGGCCTGTCCGCCACTGAAAGAAGAAGAAGAAGATAATGTACCTAATTTTTTGAAATATACAAAAATTTATTGTACTACAGAGGAAGGAAATTTACAATATCGGCATTTAAGCCCTGTCTGACTATTTCAACCAAAAGAAACGTACATGAAATTAAAGATGAAAAATATACACTATATTACTGTTTTATCTTAAAAAAAAACAAAAAAAAACAAAGATACAAATATTTTTGCTTTTTTCTCCTTTCTTAATTTATTCAAATTCATTCAACTTATTTTTATAGATGTTTTTTTATCAATGCTAATAAGATCATATGTTTAATTTTTTTCGAATCTACAAAATTAAGGGTACTAAGGAGGATGAAAATTTAAACTATCGGATTGAAGCCCCCTGGGACAATTTCTTGTTGTCGAAGGGCAAGAAGGGGGGCGCTACAAACCATCGAACCCTTCTCGTATCCAATCCTTACAGTCCAAAATCCTCTGTAAATTTCTCAAAAGTAAGCAGTTTTGTCTCAAATAAAATCTTATGTAATCTAAATGTTCTGTTTGGCCCAAACAAGATTCGCCAACTCCATTTCCTACTCTAACCTTTCAATCCTTTCCTTCTAAACTTTCAATTCTTGTTCCCTCTTCCATTCCTGAAAACCTTTCGAAACGTCTGAAAAAATATTACCGGGATATCGCAAATTAGAATAGTTATTATAGTTCTGTAAATCAGTAGAGTTCTTTACATTTGTATCATGGCACCCTCTCCGCCCCTCCCTCTCTCTCTCTCTCCTTCTCTCTCTCTCTCTATATATATATATATATAATATATATAAATATATATATATTATATATATATATATATATATATATATAGACACAAGATGGATTTCAATACGCTTTTCACCATCATAGGGTAATTTCTTTCCTGAAGGTTTATAAGTGTAATACACTGAGATTTTAGCTTTTCATTTAACGGGAAAAATAAATTTTCTGTAACCAAGTCATCAAATTGGAAAGCGCAATATTTTAGTACAGAATCGTGCAAGAAAGTTATAATGTTTAATACTCAAGATTTTAAAACAATATTATGTACCAAATTGGAACTAAGTTGGTAATATATCTATAAACTAAAATCGTTATTAATTATTTTTAAACTAAATGGGATTCCTATGAAAACTCTATTTAACTTTTACAATGTAATTTGAATAGTAATATTACATAGTTATAAACCTTGTAAGATAGGAACCTTTGTCGTTACTATAGTTTTTGAATGTACATAGCAGTCAGCTTTTGTTTATATGGGAAAATTAAAATTTTCTATTATTTGTGCTTCAAATAAAAAATTTAATTATTGTTTTTTCGTTTATGCTGACGATTAAATACAGTATAATTTCGATGTTATGAAATAAATATATTTTTCTCGCTAATATTGATTTTTGTACAATAAAACTTAATCTTCCAAAGCGAATATCGGTCAGACTGAGATTTTTTAAATATGACACTCATTTTAATTTCACCCGTGCAAAGCAGGGCGGATCCACTAGTTGTTTTTAATTCCATCACATTTCCTGGATGCGTTCAATTCAATACAGTTGTAAATCTCAAACAAATAGTAAAGATTTTTTTATATTGTTACAATTACACCCTCATTTTTATACTGACGTTTCTGTAGCTAACCTAAAGAGCTCAGCCATAATGAATCCGACAGGCAGAAGATGAACTTTTGTTGGGGCTGAGCGTGCTGGGGCCGTTGAATAGGTTGTTCCATGGATCAGCGAGCTCAGGCTCTCCCACGGGGAGGTACCCTCCCGCTTCGGGGATTCTTCAGCTTTGGCTGACGCACTCTTTGTCGGTGCGCGTGTGGCGATTAAGTCTTTGTTAATGAGTTAGGGAGTCCGCATTCACATCATTAATTTGCCGTGACCTTCCTCTTCCTATAGGGACTCGGAAAAGAAATTGTTCCGATATTAAACGGTGTTGGTTGAATAAGTTCAAAGCCGTCAGTCAGCATTAGGGCTATTGTCTATCTTCGTTTGAAAATTTTTGATCAACTTGCCCTCGTCGAATTAATATTGCCTAAACCCTTTCAGTTCAGATTCTGAAACTCAACTCAAATTCCACGTTCGCTCGTTATTTAATAAGGTTCCAAAAAAACCTCTTAAACGAGTTTACATTGCCATGAGATTGGTAGGAATCCAAACTGGTTTAATTTAGAAAGATAATATTTCCATTCTTTTTACAGTAAAGTGCTATTTATCTTTAGAGTCTACGATTACATTCAAACAGTACCTAAGAAAAATATTATGTAATTAAAATACCTGACGTAATTTTACTCTAATTTTATGCTGATGTACATTGTTACTTCATAATTACAATAAATTTCTTTGCTTGGCGTTTGTAAGTTTAATCAAATTTCAGGGCGGTTCGGGTTTTAAATTGTTAATCACTTCATAATAGATTTGTGATGTAGTCTTAATTTTAGTTATAAAGTAAATATAAAAAGCAAAATTATAATTCCACAACGCTATCAATTAAGATTGTATGTAAAGAGATTTACTCAATTGAGAAAACAATGCTTGCTTAGCTAATTTATTTTTTCGGACATGAGAATAATAATGCAGATGTGTAAAGTGCCTTTAAAAAGCTAAGGATTTTAGAAAAAATTTTTGTTCTCTTACAAAAAAAGTGGTAAAAGGTAATGAAGAGTGAAGAAAAACTGATAAGACCAGTGATTTTTGTAGATATACAATATAATATCATATTTTTTTTTTTTTTTTTTTTAATAATGAACTTTTGCAAAGGATTCAAAAAAAAAAAAAAAAAAAAAAAATATCCCCCTCTCTCCCTTAAAATTTGTAGGCTTACTTCTCCGAAACTAGCGGACCATATTTTAAAAATTAAACACAAAAATACCATGGCATACAAAAAACAATTATCATAACATCTAGATGTTGGTATCAGCTGGATATTTTTAAAATGGGTGCCGATTAAAAGTGTTTTAATTCAATGACCTCAGTTATTTTTGAAGATAAGGAAAAAAATTATAAATTTTATTTTTTAACCAAAGAAATAATAATTGAATAATTATTAAATATTTTTTTAAATAGTTCATTTATTTGTATTTCTTATGTCTACTTAATTTTGTTAATGTATACGTTTATTTATTTTGATTTTATTTTATGTAATTTGACTTTCCTTTTGTTTTATTGTAAATATTGTATGAATGAGATCCTGTAGCACTATTATTTATTGTCTATTATGACAAATTTGTAATATATACAATAAAAAAAATAAATAAAAAAAAATAAATAAAAAAAAAATTTACATTTTACACACAAAACCGCCCATATAAACCCTTCTAAATGCGTTATTAGTATTTTTTAAAATTATTTATTAGTATTTTTGAGCAAAACAACGGCGAATAATTATTAAATAAAAAGAAGGAAAAATTGAAATTTTACCTATAGTTTACGCCCATAACTCTTTTATTTTTTAAGATGGAGAAACTTACTGGACAAACGCTCCAACCTTCCACTTAATTACAAAAACTTATTTATATGACCATCATAAGACTGATACGGACTTACGGGAGTAGAGCTATTGGGGCTCTACTAAACCATCGAATTCTTCTCGTCTCCAAGTCTTACAATCCAAAATCCTTCGTAAAAACCTTAACGCTCCTTACTTGTCACGAAAAGCTTATTCATAAAGACCTTAATATCCTATATGTTACTGAATTAGCCCGAACCAGGTACCAATCATTCCATGAAAAACTCCATTTCCACTCTAATCCACTAGTTTCTATCCTATCATCTTCTTCAATTCTGATAATCCCGGAGGCGTCTGAAAAGAAGATGGGCCCGAGACCTAGTTTTAAAATATTTTTAGAGCGCCGCCAATGGGTGGCGTCTCTTCATGTATTTCATGTCAGTTTAACTATTCCACCGCATTTTACTTGTTGTATATAATAATACAGTTGTAAATATCAATACAAAAAAGATAGAGAAAACTATGTATAGAGTTTTAGGTTCATAAAGCGCTAGCATAATATATATTCAAGTCCACAAATTTATAATAGATGTAATTCCACCAAAACTCCGTTATTATTGAAGATAGAGAAAAATCCAAAAGATTAACAGTTATACCCTAATATCGTTATTTGGAAAACATAAACTATTGTGTAATAATTTTTTCAGCTTTTTTCTTTCTTTTTTCTGAGATGTTTAAGCAACCATATTTTAGTTTTTTTTCTGGAACCCTTTCAGTTTGTAATGCTTTCTCATTTATTAATATATTTTTTCTTCTTTCAAACATGGGATTTCTAGTTGCTCCATAGCGATGGGGTCATTCCTGATTTGTGGCGGCTTCCGAGAAGATTTCATGTGGGATTTTTTGGTGAGTATTGACAATCTCTATTTTATCCTATATAGATGGGTCGGAAGCTCTATAGTTGTATAGTTTAAGCTTGTTCTAGACAGTTTTAAACCATTGCCGCTCTTGGATAACTGTCCTCATCAGTTTAAAAATGACTTTGAGGGGGAAGACTGGGTGTATTTCATGGGGAGGTTAGGAGACCGGGGACGGTGGCGGTGATTTGCGGCGGGGAAGGCCCAATATCCCGCCCGACACAACCATTAAAACTTGCTCCTGCTCCACTCCCCAATATTGGGCATCATCTACATCTGGTCCGGCTGCTTCCTCCTCCTAGCCAGGTCTCGCTATAATTCATCTCCCTTCTTCTAAAAAAAAAAGGTGAGGAGGAGTCTGTCATGAAGTATTATTTTTAACTAAATCAAATTTTAAAAAAATTTACATCATCGATTGGTTTCTCATTTATTTAAAATCGAACGCGCACAACAAACTACTTTCGCTTACTTTTTTTTTTAAAATAAAATACAATTAGAGTTCAAAACGTTTAGAGAATTACATTCAGTTTCGTCGATTTAGTTAAATGACAACGTTTCGGCTAAATTTCCATGCCGTGCAAAGTTACAAATTTATCTAGTATGAGTGGATGTTTACAACCAGAAGCCTCATGCTCTGAAATGGAATTTTAGCCGAAAGTTGTGCATTAACTTTTATAAAAGAGTGGTGAAGTTATAAATAAGCCTCCAATTTTATTCACAGAATTCACCTTCCCCTTTAAACAATCTAACATCAAATTTTAAATTAATTTAATATAAGTCTTGTTAATTTAAATTGTTGCGTACACACTCAGCTAAGTTATGCTCTGTTTCTTTCTTAATATTTTATTTGTACTAAGTTTTTAGTTATTATAATTTAATGTGACTCCGAAAAAATTATTTTTTATAAAGGCACTTATTATTATTATCATTATTTTATCATGTGATGTATATACGCATGTGTTTTGATTTTTTTAAAATCTTTATTTATTGCATACATACTTGTTTTTCCCTCATCTCAACAAAAGCTTACAAGATATACATTACATCTTAATTTATAAATAAAATAAATAAAAGATCCATCGTTTTTAATTGTTGTTGTTGTTTTTTAATTTTAAAGGGCAAAAAACTGCTGATGGTTTTTATTCCCCTCGGATCTTTAAAAAAAAACAAAATAAAAATAAAAACGATTTACCCAAAATGAAAAAAAAAAAAAAAAAAAAAAAAAAAAAAATTAAGAAAAAAAACAACGAACAAAATACTAAAACAATACAGAAACATTAAAAAAATAATAAAAATAAGGGTAAACAAAAATAAAATAAACGAAATTAACAATTATGAACAAAAACTAACAATAAAAAAAAAAACACAAATATGATAAAAATAATCAATAATACAAAAAAAAAAAAAAAAAAATTTAAATTGAAAAAAAAAAAGAAAAAAAAAGAAAAAGAAAGTGTATATATATATAAATAATATATATATAAAATATATATATTTAAAATATACATATATGAAAAATAAACAATAAAAAATTTAAGAAATAAAAAAGATAAAATAAAATTTTAGTTTAAACTGTATGATGAAGAAGAAGAAAAAATAAAATTATAAAATATATATATATATATATATAAAAATATTATATAAATATATATAATATATATATTACTATTTTTGGGCATATATGGTAATTAAAAAATTTACTTAAAATATACTTTTAAATTTATTAAATATCATTTTATTATTTTTTACACAATAAAACTTAGTACAGTGAAACAGTTATCATGAGAAATACTGAGGTTTCTATTGACCACATCATATTACATATAAGTACCTTTGAACATGACTGCAAATTTTTCCCGGTTGACCCCCCGACAATGGCTGGACTTCCTTCCTCTTCCTCTCCGGGTCCGAGCTCAGACTCCCCAGGTACCCTATCCCTGCTGTACGAGTGGAAGGGTCTATTTTTTGTATAGCCCTTCTAAGAAGCCTTCCTGCTTGTCGCCCGGAAACTACTCTATTTTGTACAAATCAAAAATTTTCTTCACCTCCAATATTCTCGATACATAGCATTCACCTAACCTGCAGGAAAGAAAAATTAAAACCGACGGTTTTTGATTTTCTTTAAATTATCAAAACAAAAATTACAAGAATTAAACTAGTTATAAACTGTAAATCATGTTTAAATCGAATTAAATAAAACATGACCTCTAAGAATAAACAAACATTTTAAAAAATAATAATAGAACCTTTTTTTTTTAATACAGTTTTTTCTTTTAAATTTATTTATTTTACTGTTCGATTCAATACCTTTCAATGAATCTACTTTGGCAGTTACAAAGTCCTTTTTTGAGTTTAATATACATAATCTTCTTTCATCACAAAAATATTTATAACGCTAAAAATTATTATATTTACATGAAATGCTGTGCTTTTGAAATTAATTTTTTTTTTTTTTTTTCAGAAATCATTGATTAACGTAATGCATAATACATAATATAATAGTAACAAGTACAACATAATAATATTCAAAGGATATTTTCTTATCATGTGGAAATTAAAAACCAAAATGAATCTACTATTAGGGCTCTAAGTTTCCTGTTAAACCTCTTTTCTTTCAAATAGTCATATTAACAAATAAAAACACATCCTCAGTATTCTCATCATTTTTTAAATTATTTCTTATAATAAAAAGCTATAACAGTGTTTTAAAAAAATGGTATGAATATAGGAGAGATTTTATCGCACAACCCGGGCAGTCTTAAGAAGTGGAATGAATCTCCCGATTTTTTAAATTAAAAAAAAATAATAAAAAATAGTTAACTTTTTCATTTACCCTTCTAACCACAAAAAATTACTTAACAAAAACCTACTTGAATTTAGACATTTAATTTGCTTTTATCAATATAAATATAACGCAGTACCTGGGTGTACACAAAAAAACAT
Organism: Piezodorus guildinii; assembly: GCA_023052935.1. Lineage (NCBI taxonomy): Eukaryota > Metazoa > Arthropoda > Insecta > Hemiptera > Pentatomidae > Piezodorus > Piezodorus guildinii. The sequence goes on from JAJSOM010000105.1 coordinate 12,342, forward strand.
TATCGTCTAAAAAAAAATAAATATATTTCCGCCTTCGGGATAAGAGGAGGCAAACGCTAAATTTTTCCGCATAAAGGATTCTTCCCTTTTTTTAAAAACTATTGAAGGGTAAAAATATCATCTTAGAATGAAAAGGAGGCTAATATCTACTCCCAAATTAAAGGGTAATTCAATTAAATAATTAAAAGGTAATTAAACACGTAATTATACCTGAACCCATTCCTTTTTCATATAAAACGTCAATTCAAGTTTAAGTTACATACTAATCTTTACATTTAATAACCTAACCCTAATATTTACACTTTTTTGGTACAATTTATTTACAATTTTTTCCAGTAAGGGGTTTAACCTGAACATGGCCCAGGCTAAAAAACTGTAAGCTCGTCATACGAGGGGACGCTAATTACCCCTTTTTTATCCTCTGGAAACGGATAAAGCTGCCTATAACAAAAAATATGTTATGAGCCTTTTCTAACATGGTCCAAGACCAAAAACCTTTAAACCTACATATATCAAAATAACAATTATTATTTCTTTAACCCCGGCCCTTTTTCAAAAAAAATTTTATGTACGTGATGCTAGGAAAAGGGAAAATCGAAAATGTTTTTTAAATTTGAAACTGATTTTTTAATCTAAATTCTTGATTCGGAATAGAAAAAGGTTTTTCAATTAAAAAAATTTGATCTGGAAGGTTTTCTGATAAGGGCACTTTTTTTTTTGAATTTTTTCGGTTTTTCTTGAGGAATAATATATTTTAAATTTCAAAGTGGTAAGACGTTTTTTGCATTTTTTTCTGTTTAAAACCGTTTTTTCAAAAATACATTTTATTTTTTTTGAGTATTGGGAGTCATTAAAAAGGATTTTTTCTTAATTTTTGGGGTTGTTATCTTTTTTTTTTTTTACTTTTTTTTTTTTCTTTTTCCGGGCATTTTTTCTTATACTGAGATTTGCTTCAACCTCAGAAAGGGGGTTTTTTCCAGAATTGCCTTAAAAATATTTATTTGGGGTTTGAGTGGGGCCTTTTCAGGTTGCTTTTCCTCTTTTATAAAATTTTTTTCTTTTAACTCTTGGGGAGTTTTATCGGTTTTCCCCCTTCTTTTTTTTTTTTTAAAAAGGATTTTTTCTTATTTTTCTTATTTTCAATCCCAAAAAATTCTCCTCCGAAAAACAAATCCTTCTTTCCAATTTTTTCGAATCAATAAGAATATTCTTATTAATTTTTCGAAACGTTTAAAAAAAATTTCTTAAATTTTTCTTCTTCTTTAAAGTTTAGCTTTTTCCCCTTTTAATTTGGGTCTGTGGCTTGTTGTATTCGACCCGGGGAAATCATGACTCTCCGGTAAACCCCCAGTCAAAAATTTCCCCTGAACTTTTTTTGGGGGGGGGGGGGGGGGGGGGGGGGGGGGGGGGGGGGGGGGGGGGGGGGGGGGGGGGGGGGGGGGGGGGGGGGGGGGGGGGGGGGGGGGGGGGGGGGGGGGGGGGGGGGGGGGGGGGCTAATCTTAAAAACCCTTAAAAGGGGGGAAAAAAACCTTACAACAAAAAAAGGCATAAATAAAAAAACTAACAACTTTCATAAAACCTTTTAAAAAACTAACCATTTCCCAAAACCTTAAAACAGGGGGGCCACAAGTCCAACCAATTAATTTATAAATTAATGAAATTAATTCAGATTCCTATATAAAACATTTTACAAAATTACCCTAATGCCACTTAAACATTTATTTTTTAATTAATTAAAATTTTTTGATACTAAAAAAAAATTGATAAATTCGTCCCCCCAAGCGGATCCAAAAAAACTATTTTGTGGCATAAAATGGAATTAAGGGGAATTTTTTTTAAATAAAATTTTTTTATTAAATATCATTTTATTTTTTTTACACATAAAACAAAAAAAAGGGGAGACTTGTTATCATCGAGAATCTGAGGTTCTTTTGACCACATCATTTTACATATAAGTCCTTTTTTAACATGATGCAAATTTTTTCCGGGGTTTCCCCCCACATGGCGGATTCCTTTTCCCCCCTTCCTCCCGCTCCGAGCTCAGATCCCCAGGTACTCCGCAAAAACCCGCTGTCCCCAGGGGAAGGGGGCTTTTTTTGTATACCCTTCAAAACCCTTCCCCGCTTGTCCCCCCGGGGAAAATACTCAAATTTTTTAAAAAATAAAAAAAAATTTCTTCACCCCCCAATTTCTCGAAACATACAATATAAAAATATAATTTTATATAAAAATATAAATAAAAATAAAAAAAAATATATAAAAAAAAATAAAAAAAAATAAATAATTTTTAAAATAAAAATATAAAAAAAAAAAATAAAAAAAAATAAATAAAAAAAAAAAAAAAAGAAAGAAAAAAATTCGAAATAGCAAAAATTTTTTTTTAAACTTTTGCCCCCTTTTTGGTTGCTTCATTATCGCTCAAAGCCTCAGAGACAGGGGGGGCACCCTAAATTTTTCAATTTCCCCCTCCAAAAACCGGACAGTGCTAAAAAAAAAGGTCTCACCGTGAGAGTCACTTTTCAGTGTTTTAATTGAAGGGGCCTTTTCCCCTTTTGTAATAAGATACCCTTTGCGTTAGGGGGCCCCCCCCAATCCACAGGGGGGAAAAAGACAACCTTCCTCCCGCCAAAAAGTTCTGGAAATGTAGCCCAGGAGCTGACGGGGGGTTTTTAAAATTTTTTAAAAACCTTGCTTTATCTTTTTTAAAAATGGGCAAAAATTTAAAAAAAAATTTCGGTTTTTTTTTTTTCAATGGGGGAACCCCTTTTAAAACGACCAAAAAAAAAAAAATTACCCCCTCCTAAATTTGACAAATAGCCCAAATTTTTTTTTTAAAAATTTCTATAAAAAAAAAAAAAGGGCTTTCCCCCCCGGGGAAAATCCTTCCCCCCTTCAAAAAGGGCGGGTTTTTTTTTTTTAAAAGGGCGGCCGATTAACGTGATTTAATTCAAAAACCCCCATTTTTTTTTTTAAAAACCCCAAAAAACCGGGGGGAAATTTTAATTAAAAGAAAAGAAAAAAAACAAAAAAAAAATTGAAATTTTCCCACAACACCCCCAAAATTTTTTTTTTTTTTTAAATTTTTAAGTAAAATATTAAAGGTTTTAAAAAAAAAGAAAAGGGGGCAAAAAAAAAGGGAAGAAAAAAAATTGGTCAATACCCCCAAGTCAAAAAATTAAATAAAAAAATTTTCGACCACCCCCTCGTTTAATATTGAAGAAAGAAAAAAGGAAAAAAAAAGCACTTATAAATTTTAAAAAAAAACTATATTTTTTTGGGAAAATTTTAAAAACCATTGCGAAAAATTTCCAGCTTTTTTTAAATTTTTTTTCTGTCATTTTTTTAAAAATTAAAATATTGCTACACAAGAAAAATTTTAACCCGGGGGGGTGGTCAGAAAAAAAAAAACAATAAAAATTTTTTAAAAAATTTTTAAATTTTTTTTTGGAAAATTTTTTCGACCCCCTTTGTGGGCCCCCCCCCCGGGAGCGTATTGGGGGCCGAATAAAAAAAAAAATTTTTTTTTTTTTTTTCCATTCGCCTAAAATACCCCTAAAAAAAAACCCCCTTTTTCCCCAAAAATATGGAATTACATAAAAATTTTGGAAAAATTTTTTTTGGAAAAAAAAAAATTTTGTTGAAACAAAAAATTTTGGGTTTTAAAATTCACTGACCGCCAACGGGGGGCCCCAAAAATTTTCCCAAAAAAAGGGGGAAAAAAAATTTTTCAATATCTCGAAAACGATTAGTATAAAAACCGGGGGCCTAGGTTTTTCCCCGCCCAAAAATTTTAAAAAAATGCATCATGTTCAACGGGGGAATTGAAATTTTAAAAAAAAAAAAAAAAATTAATAAAAAATTTTAAAACCCTTTTTGGGGCAAGAAAAAAAATTTAAAAAAATTTTAAAAAAAGGGGGTTAAAAATTTAAAAAACCACCGTTCAAACAAGTTTTTTTTAGTGTATATTAAAATTAAATAGTATTACGAATACAAATTCAAGGAAAGTTTAAAAGGGGGGAGAATTGCTAAATAATTAAAAAATAGAGATTCAAAAAAAAGGGGCTTGCTCAAAAAAAAAAAGAAACAATTTTAAAAAAAAAAGGGGAAATTATATTAACTTTTTTTTAGCTGAATCACTGAAATCCAGATGTTTTTTTTTTGGGTTTTTCGAGTCCAATTTTGTGATAAAAAGATGTGAAGTCTCCAGGGGGCTGGATCGTGGCCTGGAAAATTTAAAAAAAAAAACCATTTTCCATCCATTTTGCTAAAAATTTTTCTAAAACCCCCCCCGGGTTTTCCCTTTTTCCTTGTTTGCTTTTTTTTAAAATAAAGGGGAAAAAAATCTTACATAGGGGCTTTAAAAACCCTCGTAGAAATGTTTACCTCGTCAAGGTCGGGAAAAATTTTTTTAAAAATTTGAACCACCCCCACAAGCACCCCCCACAAATCGGGGTTTTTAAAAATTTTTATAGAGCTCAGGGGGAAAAAAACATTAGAAACTGGGGTGAACTTTTAAAAAGTTTAATTAATTAATCCTTTCTTTCTGATAAAAAAAGGGGAAAAAAAGGGGAATTTTGGGTTTTTTGTTCTAATCTTTTTTTTTTAACCCCCGTCTACTTTGAGAAAATATCTTCCCCACCCCCGGGGGAAAAAGGGGGCTTTTTCTGTTGCACTCCCTTTTTTCCCAAAATTTTTTTTGGGTTTTTTTTCGAAAAATTTGGTCTGGTTACTTGATCTAAAAATTTGTTTGACCTTTTTTGTCTTATGTGTGGCATTTTTAAACATCGGGGAATAAAACAATAGAATTATTTCACTATTTTTCCAAGTTATATAGCAAAACTCAAAAGTTAGGTGTAATTTAAGAAAAAATTCCGCTATTTTTGACTTAAAGCCATAATAAAGGGGGGTAAACATTACCCCGGAAAATGTTTTACAGAAACACGTGCCAAAAGATCAAATTAAAAATTTCGGAAAATCGAATTTTTTCCCCACTTGCCCTCCCCCGGGGCGCCACCGGACTAATTCCTTTCTAGTAATTTTAATATTGATAAACCATTTTAAAATTTGAAAAGGGAACCAAGCTTTTCCCCGACAAAATTAAAATTTAAAGATCAATCCCCCGGCCCCCCGGGGAAAAACCCGCAACAAAACCCCATTCTTTTTAAAAGTATTGGCTGGGGAAAATGTGTAAACCCTTTTCCCCCCCCAAAACCCTTTTTTAAAACAGCCTTTCCCCCTTTAAAACTTTCCCCCCTCCCTCTTCTCCAAATTTTTTACTTTTCTTTTCTCTCTTATTAACATATATTTTCTTTTTTTTATATTTTTCCAGACCCCCGAAAAATTTCGCCAAATTTTCCCTTTTGAAAGAATTTCCTTTTTAACCCCTTTTTTTAAAAAAACCCTGGGGGTTTTGAGTGCAACTTCAAAAATAAGGGTTTTTTTTAAAAAAAAAAGTTCTTGTCGATGGGGGAAATTTCCCCCCTTTTCACATCTCCTATCAAATTTTTTTACGTTTTCTTAACTTAAATTTTTTATTCATTATATTCTTTTTTTTTTAGGGGGGTATACGTTGTAAAAACTATAAAAAAACTGAAAATTATTATTCAAGGGTTTTTTTTTTTAAAAAAATTTTTCTGGGGGGGGGCAACACACGACATTCACTTACCACACCGTTAAAAAAATTTAAAAACTATTAGATATCATTCTTTTTTAAAAAAAAATTTTTTTTGATTTTAATAAAAAAAAATTTTTAAATTTTTTTTTTAAAAAAATTCCCCTCACATCAGTTTGGACCCAAAAGGGCCCCACTCCAAAACAAACCACCCAATTTTTTTCGTGGGGGTGGACTTTGTATCGTCTTTTTTGGAGCGCGGCTTTATTGGGGGGGGAGCCTTCCTCGACGGGGAAAGGGGGCCCTTTTTAACCCCGAGTCTGGCACCCAGGGTTTTTTTTTAACAAGCCCCAAAAAATTTTCCCCCCCCCCCCCAAAAAATTTTTTCCTTATTATCCAGCCCCCCCCCTTCACTGACACCCCCTTTTTCAAAGTCCCCCCTAATAATTCCCATTCATCCTTTTTTCCCCCATTTACTGGTTTTCCCAAAAAGGGGAAAAAAATCCTAGGACCCATTCAAAACATTTTTTTATACAGCTGACCCCCCCTTTCCCATAAAAAATTTTTTTCCCTTTTTTTCCTACCAAAGAAAAAGACACTTGTTTTTTTAAAAAGCAAAAAACTGACCCCAACTATTGCCAACTTTCCCCCAAACTCTCCAATCCCCCCTCAGGGCCCTTTGGGGGGAAAATGGTGTCAGAACGGAAATTTTAAAAATTAAACCCAAAACCAAACCCCAACCCCAAAAATTCCCCCTTTTTAACTCTTCATCGTAAACCTTTTAAAAATTTCCCCCCCCTACTGTCCCCCTTTTAAAATAATACCCCTTTTTTTTCCCCGGTTAAACAATCCGATATCAAGTCCCCTGCACCTTGAAAAACCCCCTTTTAATTTTGGAACCCTCACAAAAATTTTTAAAAACGACAAGAAACTGGACAATTTTTTTCGATTTTTTCCCCAACATTTACTAGAAAAAATTTTCTTTTTCTTCCACTTAACTACAAAAGACTCATCTACATGCTTTTAAAAAGGGGCCCGGGTTTTGGGGGTTTTTAAAAGGGTTTTTGGAGCTTTGGGCAAAAATTTAAAACCACAAATTTTTTCCCGCCCCCCAATCCCTACAACCCAAAACCCCCCTTAAAAAAAATCCTAAATGCCCCTTTTTTTTGGGTGGGGGAAACCCAAACTTATCTATAAATATCCCGACGTTCCGATGTTGTTTTTTTTGGGGCCCCCGATCTAGATCCCCAATTCCTTCAGACAAACTTCATTCCCACCCTAACCCTTTTTGTTTAAATTTTTTTTCCTTCCTCTTCAATTCCTGACAACCCCCCGGGGGCGTCTGAAAAGAAGATGGCCTCCCCCCCCCTTTTCTAGTGTAGAAAAGTTACAGGGGGGGCCCCCCCATTAGGTAGTTCTTCTTCTTTTTTGTATCACGCCATTTAACTTTTGTCACATTTACTTGTTGTACCTTGAAGACAGTTTTTAAATTTCAAAAAATGTTTTAAAAAAAAAAAAAAAAAAAAAAAATTTGTTAAAAAAAATATGTTTTTAAAATTTTTAAAAAATTAACTATATTAAATTGGGTTAAAAAAAAGAATTTTTTTAAAATTTCCCTTTTTGTCACTTTATATTATCTTTCACAACTTTTGTATCAAAAAAAATTTTTTTTAAAAAAATTTTTTCCCCCTTTCCTTTTTTTTTTTTTTTTTTGCCTTTTTTTTTAAAAACATTTTTTTTTCTTTTTGGGGCAAAAAGACCGTGAAAAGGGCCTTGGGGGGGGGGTAAAAAACCCTGGGAGAATTTTTTCTCACGATTCTCGATAAAATTTTTTTGGGTTTTGGGTTTTACCCCTTAAAAGCCCCTTTTTTTTTTGTGATTGAGTCCCCATTTAAAAAATTTTTTTTTAAAAAAAGTTCCGCTGGGACGGGACTCAAACCCCCAAAAATCTGGCGGGGGGCACAAACGCGCTAGTCATTCAGCCCCCCGGGGTCCCTTTTTTTTTATAATTATTCAAATTTTTTTGGGGTTAAAAAAAAATTTTTAAAAATTTTTTTTTTTATCTTTAAAAATAACTAAATTTTTTTTAGATAAATCACTTTTAATACGTTTTCAATTTTTAAAAAAAAAACCAAAAGATATAAATTTTTTTGGGGGTTGGGATCATCGTTGCAGCCAAAAAGGGATTTTCGTGGGGAAGTTTAAAAAAAAATTCGTCTTATAGTTTGGGAAAAAACCGCGGACGGCTGAAAAACCCCGGGGTTTTTACTATCTTGAAACGAAACCCTTTACATTTTAATGGGGGGGGGGGAATTTTTTTTTCATACTTGTTTAAAAAAAAAAATTTAGTTTTTAAAAAAAATTTTTAAACCAAAAAAAAGAAAAATTTTGTTTTTAAAATTTTAAATTTTAAAAAAACTAAAATAAATTCTTTATTAACCCACAAAAAGGCCCCCCTAATAATAAAAATTAATAAAAATTTTTTAAAGGGGGTTAAGAGTCTAACAACATTTAAAAAAAATTTTAAAAAAATTTTAAAATAACCCCCAATAGAAAAAAAAATTACGCAATTTAAAAAGAAAAAAGTTTGTTTTATATTTAAAATTTTTTCCAAAGGGTTGGTTTGAAAAAATTAAAAAATTTTTTTTTATAATTATTCCCTTTTTCTCACAACCCCCCGTCAGAAAAAAAATTTTAAAAAAAAATTTTTTTTTAACTTTATTTTCTTTTTTCTTGCGTAATTCCCTTTTTTTTTTATTAGTGGGAAATTAATTTGGTTTTTTAAAATTTTTTTTAAAAGTTTTTTTGACTCTTTAAAACCCCCCCTTTAAAAAAAATTTTATTAAAATTTTATTAAATTTTTTTGGCCTTTCGAGGGTTTTAAAAAAAAATTTTTTTTGATTTATTTTTAATTTTAAAATTTTTTTCACAAAATTTTTCCTTTTTGGGGGTTAAAATTTTTTTTTAAAACTGATTTTTTTTTTTTAAAAAAATTTTAAAAAAAAATTAAATTTTCCCCCCCCCCCCTTTTAAAAAAAGAGGGGTTTTTTGTTTTAAGAAGCTAGAAACCCGTTGTCAGCCGTCCGCGGGTTTCTCCGAAACTATAAGACGAAAAATTTTTTAAACTTCCCCACGAAAATACTATGGCATGCAACGATGATCCCAACCACCTAAACCCTTGAAAAACATTTTTGGGTTTTTTAAAAAATTTAGCGTTTTTAAAAGTGATTTTTTTCCCAAAAAAACAGTTATTCTTAAAGATAGAGAAAAAAATTTTAAAAAAAGTTTTTTAACCAAAAAAACTTGAATAATTATAAAAAAAAAGGGAGCCGGGGCTGAATACTACGCGCTATGTCCCACCCGTTTTTTTAGTTCAAATCCCAGCCCCAAAAGGGGAACTTTTAAAGAATATTTTTAAAAAAGGGGACTCAACACAGCAAAAATAGACTAAGGAGAAAACCCAAAACCCAAACATTTCATCGAGAATCGGGAAAAAATTTTCTCCCGGGAGCCCAATACCACGCGGCCAAGGCCTACACGGCCCCGCGCCCAAAAAAAAAAAAAAGTATAAAAAAAGGGGCCAAAAAAAAAAAAAAAAGGGGGAAAAGATTTAGAAAAATTTTTTGATACAAAAATTTGAAAAAAATAAAAGTGCGAATGGGGGAAAAACAAATTTTTTTTAAACAATTTTAAAATTTCTTTTGTTTAATCAAACCCAAATATTTCTAACGAATTTTTTTTTTTTTTTTTAACCCCCTCTTTTTATTGAAATTTAAAAGGGGTTTTTAAGGACAAAAAGTAAATGTAAAAAAAAATTAAAAAGGGGGATACAAACTTAAGAAGAAACCTTTTAAGGGGGACCCCTCCTGTAACTTTTTACACTAAAGGTCCGAGGCCAAAACTTTTTTTTAGACGCCTGGGATTGTCGGGAATTAAGGGGGAAAAAGAAAATTTAAACAAAGGATTAGGGGGGAAGAAGTTTGCATGAAAGGAAGGTATCTAATGGGGCCAAATCACAAAAAGGGGAACCAGATATTTATAATAATTGTTCGTGACAAAAAGGGGAGCATTTAGGTTTTTTGAAGGATTTTTGGGTTGTGGGAGGCGGGAAAATTCGAGGGTTTTTTGTAGAGCCCCAAAGCCCCACTCCGTAAGTCCTTTTGGGCCCCTTTTGAAATCATGTTTGATGAGTCTTTTGTATTAAAAAGGAAGAATAAAAGTTTTTCTAGTAAATTTTAAGAAGTCGAAAAAATCTCCATTTTTTGCGTTTTTGTTTTTTTTGAGGGTTTTTCCCAATAAGGCCCTTTTTCCCCAAGTGCAGTCCTAGATTCCCGGGTCTTTTAACCGGAAAAAAAAGGGGTAAATTAAGGGGGGCGTAGGGGGGGGGTTTAATAGGTTTACGAGAAAAATAAAGGAATTTTTTGGTTGGTTTGTTGATTTTTAATTTTAATTTCCATTTTTACACCATGCCCCCAAAGGGCTCTGAGGGGGGATTGGAGAGTTTGAAAGGGGTTTGGAATAGTTTTGGTCAGTATTGACTTAAACACACAATTTTCATCACATAGGGAAAAGGAAATTTAGGAGGGGAAAGGGTATCGCGTATAAACTGTGTAAAGGGAAGGGGGCCCAGGTACTGCCTTGAGGGGAAACCAAAATAACTGCAAAAGGGGGAAAAAGGGAAATTTTTATGATTGACTTTGAAGGCTGTCAGTGAGGTAAATGGATAAAAAAAGGGAAATATGTTGGGGGGGGGGAAATTTTCGGGCTTGTAAAGCAACCCGGGTGCCAGAAACCGGTTTTAAAGGCCCCTTCCACGGGGGAGGAAGGCTCCCGTACAAAAAAAAACCGCGCTCCAAAGAAACGAAAAAAACGTCCACCACCCGATGACCCTTTTGGATGTGGAGTGGGACTTCTGAACCAAACTGAGAGGGAATTTTTCTAACGAAAAGAAATTACGTTTTTTTAAAATCAAAAAAATATTTTAAAAAAAGAAACAAAGTTTTTAAATTTTTTTTTTTAAGGCGTGGGGAATGAAGTCTGTTTTCCCGACCAAATTTTTAAAATAATAAACCAAAATTAATAATAATTTTTTAGTGTTTTTTTTAGTGTTCAACGAACCACTCTAACAAAAAGAATATAATGAATAAACCTAAAATTTTTTAAAAAAGTTTTAATGGGGTTTGATAGGAATGTGAAAGGCGAATTCCCATCGTCAAAAAATTGATCTTAAAAAAAAACCCTTTACAGAATTGCACTCACCGAGAGCTTTTTAAAACGGTTTTAAAAAGGAAATTCTTTTTTAAAGGGGAATTCGGGAAATATTAGGGTTTTGGAAAAAAAAAGAAAAAGAAAATATTTAAAATAAAGGGGGAAAAGAAAATAAAATTTGGGAAGAGGGGAGGAGGGAAGAAAGGGTAAGGCGCTTCTTTGGATAGGGATAGGAGGTGACCCCCCTACCCTAGCCAAAAATTTTTTTAAAAAGAAAAACTTCTTTTGCTGGTTTCCGGGCGGGGGTCAATCTTCAAAATTTTTCAGTCGGGAAAAACTTGGGTTAAAAAATTTAAAAGGGATACAAAATTTAAAAATTTCAAAAGGAATTTCCATGGGCCATAGGGCAAGTGGGAAAAAATTCGATTTTCCGAAATTTTTAATTTTATCATCTGGCCGTGTTTCTGTCATAATTATCCAGACTAATGTTTACCCCCTTTATTATGGCTTTAAGTCAAATAGCGGAATTTTTCTTAAAATTTTTCACCTAATTTTTTGAGTTTGCATATAACTGGAAAAAAAGAAATAATTTAAATTTTTTTTTTTCCCAAAATGTTTAAAAAAAGCCACACAAAGACAAAAAGGGTCAAACAAATATTTTAGTAAAATAACCGACCAAATTAAACTCCCCAAAAAATTTTTTAAAAGGTTGCAACAAAAAACTCCGACTTCCCCCGGGGAGGGGGAAGATATTTTTTCAAAGTAAAAGTGTTAAAAAAAAGTTTAAAAACAAAAAAAAATTTCCTTTATCCCCCCCCATCCGACCCGGAAGAAAGGATTAATTAATTAAAAAATTTTTAAAGTTCACCTAGTTTCAATTTTTTCTAGCCTACTCTAAAAAAAATTTAAAACCGCGTTTTTGTGAGTGCTTGTAAAATGGTACAAACTTTGAAAAAAATTTTCCCCGACCTTACAGGTAAACATTTTACATGGGGAAAGCTCAAAATTTAAAATTTTTTTTCTTCTTTTAAAAAAAAACAAAAAAGGGAAAAAAGGGGAACCGGGGAGGTAGAAAAATATTAGCGAGGGGGTGGAAAAGGGGTATGTTTTTCCCTTACCAGGCCCAAAAAACCAGCTACTGGGGACTTCACATTTTTTTTTAAAAAACCAAAATTGGCTCGAACCAAAAAAAAACATCGGGGAACATGATCAGCAAAGGGAAAAGTTAAAAAATTTCCTTGATTTTAAAATCGTAAGTTTTTTTCAATTTGACAAGCCTTTTTTTTAATTCTATTTTAATTTTTTTCGCTTTTCCCTTTTTTAATTTTCCCTTAATTTGTAACGTAACATATTTTAATTTTAAAAACACTAAATACTTGTTTGAATGGTGTTTATAAGTGCAACCTTTTTCGAAAATTTAAAGAAATTTTTTTCTTCCAAAAGGTTTTTTAATTTTTTCATTAATTTTTTTAAAATTTTTTTAAATTTAATACAGACCCTTAACATGATGCATTTTTTCCCCTTTTGAGTCAATGACCCCCCCCAGGTTTTTTACAATTTTTTCGGATATTGAATTTTTTTCCAATTTTTGGGGGATTCGCCCATGTGGGGGCGGGGGGTGAATAAAAAAAAATTAGTTTTCCAAAAAATTTATTTCTTCCAAGTTTTTTACCCTTAAAAATGTAATTCCATATATAAGAAATGGCATCGTCAGGGGTATTAACAAAGGAAATAAAAAATTGAGTTTTCATTGCCCCAAAACGCTCCCCCTATACCCAAAAGGGGCGAAAAGTTTTCAAAAAAAATTAAAGTTTTGAAATTTTTTTATTGTTTTTTTTTCTGACCACCACCCAGACTAACCTCTTTTAGCAAATTAAAATTTTAAAAGCTGACAAAAAAAATATTTAAAAACCCGGAAATTTACCAATGGTTTTTATTTCCCAAAAAACTATAGTACGGATAACTATTTTAAGTGCTAATCTTTTTCCCTTTTTCTCTATCTTCAAAAATTTAAAAAAAGTACTGGTCAATTACATCTATTTAATTTTTTACTTGGTATATAGACCAACTTTTTTTTTTTGTTTTTTTGCGCTTTCTGATTCTAAAACCCTTTACTATTTTACTTTTAACTTCAAAAAAAAAAATGAAAATTTTGGGGGTTTTGTGGAAAATTTCAATTTTTTTTGTTTTTTCCATTTTAAAAATTTTTTTGCGGTTTTTTGGGTTTTAAAAAAAAAACTGAGTTATTTAATTAAATCACAGTTTTTCGGCCCCATTTTTAAAAAAAAACCCCGTATATAAGGTCAATATTACGGGGAAGAATGCCCCAGTATTTTTATAGCAAATTTCAAAAAAATTGGTCTAGTAGCAAATTTAGAGAGGGGGAAATTTTTTTTCATTTTTTTCGATCACAAAAGGTTATTTTTTGAAAATAATAAACCGAAAAAATAAATTTTTAAACCAAAAAAGCCGATAAAGGGGAAACTTTAAAAACCTAAAAAACCCCTTCACCCTGGGCTACATCTTCCAAAAAGCCGGGGGAGGAGTTTTTCATCACCCCCTGAGGAAAAGGACGCCCCTCCCCCCCCTGGTATCTTTACAAGGAAAGGGTCCACTTCAATGTAATCACTGAAAGTGACTCCACGGTAGACATATTTTTGAGCACTGTCCACGTACAGGAAGAAATTGAAAAAAAAAAGGGGGGCCCGCCATGTCTCTGAGGCTTTAGCGTAATGAAGCAAACCCCCACATGCCATCAAGTTTAAAAAGAATATTCGTCCCCTTTCACAATTAAATTTCTTTTTTTTTTTTATTTTTTTTTTTTTTATTTTTTTTTTTATTTTATTTTATATTTTTTAAAAAAGTAATTTTTAAAATTTTTTTTATAATATTAAAAAATATATATATATATATATAAAATAAATATATATATATAAAAAAAATATATATATATATTGCTATTAAACAGATATTGGGGGGTGAAAAATATTTTATTTTCAAAATAAGAAAATTTCCGGGGGACAACAAAGGTTCTTAGAAGGGCTATACAAAAAATAGACCCTTTTCCCCGTACAGCGGGGATAGCGGAGTCCCGGGGGGAGTCTGAGCCGGGGGGGGAGGGAAAAAGGAAAAAAGGAAGTCCACCAGTGGGGGTCCCGGAAAAAAATTTTGCGAAAATTTTCAAAGGAACTAAAGTAAAAGGATGGGTAAATAGAACCCAGAATTCTCAAAAAATAAAAATTTTTCACTGTACTAAGTTTTATTTAATAATAATAAGTGATTTTTAAAAAAAAAATGATTTTTTAATAAATTTTTTAATTACCATATTTCCCAAACATAATTTTATGGCACCCAGCGGGGGGAAAACAATTTATCAATTTTATTAAAATCGAAAATTTAAAATTAATTAAAAAGTCAATGTTAAAATTTTAAATTAGGGTAATATTGTCAATAAAATTATATAGGAATCAAAATTTAATATTTCAAAATTTAAATTAATTGTTAGCACTTGTGCGCCTCCCATTTTTTTAAGGTCTTGAAAGTGGTTTTTTTTTAAAAAGTGGTTTATGAAAGTTGTTAATTTTGTTATTTTCCTTTTTTTTCGTGTAAGCTTTTAAAACCCTTAAAGGTTTTTTTTGAAATTAGCCGGGGTTTTTGTTTTTTTATTTTGAAACACGTTTTTACTAGGGTTCCAAGAGTTTATTTACCAAACCAAAAAATGTTCAAAGTACTGTCGGGGTTGCCGAGAGCCCAGGATCCCGTGCTCAAATACAACAACCCCACAGCCAAATTAAAAGGGGGAAGAACTAAATTCAAAGAAGAAGAAGAAATTAAGAAATTTTTTTTTTAAACTTTTCAAAATTAATAAGAAAAATTCTTGAAGTTTCGAAAAATTGGAAAAAAAATGGATTTTTTCATCGGGAGGAAATTTTGGTACATTGAAAATAAAAAAAAATAAAAGATCCTTTTAAAAAAAAATAAAGCGAACACCGAGAAAGACTCCCAAAGAATTAAAAAGAAAATAATTTCAAATGAGGGAAATGAAAACCCAAAAAAGCCCCCACTCAAACTCCAAATAAATTTTTTAAAAGCAATTCTGGAAAAACACCATCTACTGGGTTAACGAAACCAGTATGAAGAAAAAATGACCAGGAAAGGGGGAAAAAAAAGGGGAAAAAAAAAAAGAAAAGAAAAACCCAAAAAAATTTAAAAAAACTCCATTTTCAATGACCCCACTCCAAAATGAAAATAAAATTTAAGGAAAAGCCCCGGTTGAAACAAACCAAATAAAACTCGACCCCTTCCAAAAAAGGAAAAAAATTTAAAAAAAATTTTCCTCAAGAAAATCCGGGGAAAAATTCAAAAAAAAGTGCCCATCAAAAACCTTCCAGACTAATTTTTAAAACAAAACCCCCCTTTTTCTATTCCAAGTCAAAATATAGATCTAAACAGCATTTTTAAATTAAATAAATTTCCCCATTCCACTTTTTTTCCCCAAATCACTGTCCCCTAAAGTTTATAGAAAGGTCCGGTTAAAGAAATAAAATTGTTTTTTTTTAATAGAGGTTAAAAAGGGTTTTTTTTGGGCTTGGGCCATTTTTAAAAAAGGCCTCATAACATATTATTTTTTTATATGGCAGTCTTTATCCTTTCCCCAAAGGAAAAAAGGGTAATTAGCGTCCCCTCCGTAGAAGTTTTTTTTTTTAGCCTGGCCATTTCGGTTTAAAACCCAAAGGGGGAAAAAATTTTAAAAAAGTACAAAAAGGTAAAATTAAGGGTTAGGTTATTAAATTTTAAAGTTAGTATTAATTAAATTTTAATTGACTTTTTATATTTTAAAAGGGAAGGCCCCCAGGTATAATTACCGGTTTAAAAATTCCTTTTAATTAAAATTTTAAATTAATTACCCTTTTTTGGAGAATTTTATCCTCCTTTTCATTCTAAGTTAATTTTTCCTTTCCAAAATTTTTTTAAAAAAGGGGAAAAATCCTTTATGGGATCTGTATGCCCTCTTTTCCGAAGGGGGAAATTAAATATTTTTTTTTTTTAGACAAAAGTATTTTGTGTACCCCCAAGTACTGCTGTTTTTTTTAAAATTTTTCCCCCAAAAGCATTAAATGAAAAAAATTCAAGTTGCCTTTTTTTTTTTTTTTTCTGTTTAAAAAAAATTTTTTGGGGTTTTAGAATGCCCTAAAAAATTTAAGCAATTTTTATTTTTTTTTTCCCCAATTTAAAAATCGGGGTTTTTCCTTCCCCCAAATTTTTTAAAGCCCCCCCCTGATGTGACGATAAAACTCTCCTAAATTTCAAACCTTTTTATTTAACACGTTATAGTTTTTTTTATAAGTATAATTTAAAAAATGATGAAAACTGAGGATTTTTTATTAGTGTAATACCCCCTTTTAAAAAAAAAAAGGGGTTTAACAGGTACCTTAGCCCCCTAAAAAAAAATTTTCATTTTGGTTTTAATTTTCCCACATGATAAGAAAATATCCAATGAATATTATATTTTGGGGTATTTTTTAATTTTTAAAATATTATGTATAAAAATTACTTTTAACAACTGATTATCTAAAAAAAAAAAAAAAAAAATTTAAATTTTATAAGCACAGAAATTTTAAGTAAAAAAAAAATAATTTACTTTTTATTTTTTTGTGTTTAAAAAAAAATTTTTAAAAAAATTTTAAAAACCCAAAAGGGTTTTTTTAAAAGCCAAAGTAGATTCATTTAAAAAAGGGGATTTGAAAACAACAGTAAAAAAAATCCCCTTAAAAAAGAAAAACTGTTTTTTAAAAAAAAAAAAGGGTTCAAAAATTATTTTTAAAAAAGTTTGTTTATTCTTAAGGCTGTTTTTTTTTAAATTTTTTGATTTAAACCCCGAAGTACAGTATTAAAACAAGTTTAATTCTTGTAATTTTTTTTTTTTTGATAATTAAAAAAAATAAAAAAAACCCCCCCGGTTTTTAAATTTTTTTTTTCCTCGCAGGTTTTTTTAATTTCAGTATCGAAAAAAATTGGGGGGTGAAGAAAAATTTTTGATTTGTACAAAATAGAGTATTTTTCCGGGCGACAACGGGGAAAGGGTTCTTAAAGGGCTATACAAAAAATAGCCCCCTTTCCCCTCTTTTCAGCGGGGGAAAAAGGGGGACCTGGGGAGTCGAGCTCGACGGAAAGGAAGGGAAAGGGAAAACCCCCGCCATGTGGGGGGGGCAACCGGGGAAAAAAATTTCGGGGGGGGCATGTTCAAAGTACTTATATGAAAAAGGGGGTGGGTCAATAAACCACAGTATTCCCCCATGTAACAATTCCCCACTGTACTAATTTTTAAAAGTTAATAATAAAAAATTTTATATTTAATAAAAAAAATTTTTATTTTAAAGAAAATTTTCCCTTTTAAAAACCATATTTGCCCAAACATAGTAAAAAATATAAAATTTTTATATTATATATAATAATATATATAAAATAAAATAATAAATAAAATTTTTAAAATTTTTTTTTCTTCTTCTCATACAGTTTAAACTAAAATTTTTTTTTTTTCCCCCTTTTTTCTTAAATTATTTTTTGGGTTTATTTTACAATAAGTATATAAATATATATATTAAATATATATATAAAAAAATTTTTATAAAAACACTTTTCCCCTTTTTTTTTTTTTCTTTTTTTTTTTAAATTTTTAAATTTTTTTTTTTTTTTTGTATTATTTGGTTATTTTTATCATTTTTTTGTGTTTTTTTTTTTATTTTTAGTTTTTTTTTTTCAAAATTTTTTTTAAATTTTTTTTTTTTTTTAAATTTTTTTTTTTAACCCTTATTTTTTTTTTTTTTTAATTTTTACTGTATTGTTTAGTATTTTGTTTTTTTTTGTTTTTTTTTTTAATTTTTTTTTTTTTTTTTTTTTTTTTTCTATTTTGGTAAATCGTTTTTATTTTTTTTTTTTTTTTTGAAAAGATCCGAGGGCGATAATAACCATCAAAAAAATTTTTTTTTCCCCTTTTAAATTTTAAAACAACAAAAAAAAAAAATTTTAAAAAGCCATGACTATTATTTTTTTTTTTTATAACATTAAATGTAAGTATATCTTGTAAGCTTGTTGTTGAGTTTGAGAAAGAAAAAAAAAGAAAAAAACAATAAATAAAGATTTTAAAAAAAAAACACAAACACATGCTTATTTTTCATCCATGATAAATAATGAAAATAATAAAAGTCCCTTTTTTTAAAAAATAATTTTTTGGAGCCCCCTTTAAAAAAATAATCAACTAAAAAACTTATACACATAAACTATTAAGAAAAAAAACCCGAGAAATAAAATTTTGCTGGGGTTGCTGTACCAAAAAATTTAAAAAAACAAGACTTATTTAATTAATTTTTAAAAAATGATTTTAGATTTTTTTAAGGGGAAAAGGGGAATTCGGGGGAATAAAATTGGAGGCTTATTTATAACTCACCACTCTTTTATTAAAAGTTAATGCACAACTTTGGGGAAAAAACCCCCTCTTCAGATGCTTTTGGGGTTCGGGTTTTTTAAAAAAACCACCCCAAAAAAAGAAAAATTTTTTACCTTGCACCTAAAAAGGGGAAAATTTTGCCAAAAAATTTTTTGCATTACAAAAAAAACGAAACTGAATGTAATTCTCAAAAATTTTTTTAAAATCAAATTTTTATTTTTTTTTAAAAAACAAGTAAGCGAAAGAAGTTTGTTTTTCGCTTTTTGTTTTTAAAAAAATGAGAAACCAATCGATGATGAAAATTTTTTTTAAAAAAATTTGATTTAGTTAAAAATAATACTTCATGAAAAGAAATCCTCCTCACCTTTTTTTTTTTTTTAAAAAGGGAGATGAAATATAGGGGGGACCGGGGGTAGGGGGGGGAAGCAGCCGGACCAGATGTAAAGTTTCCCCCCCCAAAGGGAATTTTATCAGGAGAAAATTTTAAATTTTGGGTTTTGTCGGGCGGGTTTAATTTTTGGGGGGTTCCCCCCCCGCAAATCACCCCCACCGTCCCCGGTCTCCAAACCCCCCCCAAAAAAATTTAAAACCCCCGTCTTCCCCCCCAAAGCATTTTTAAATTTTATGGGGGCATTTAAAAAACCCAAAAGGGGGAAAAAAGGTTTTTAAAAATGTTTTGAACAAGCTTAAACTATACAACTATAGATTTTCCCCCCCCTCTATATATTTTTAAAAAAGAAAAATTAAAAACCCCCACCAAAAAAAAACCCACATAGAATCTTCCGGACCGCCCCCCAAATCGGGAAAAAGGAAAACCCCCTCGCTATGGAGCAACTAAAAAACCCATTTTTTTAAAGAAGAAAAAATATATTTTTTAAAAAAAAAGGGGTTTAAAAAACTAAAAGGGGGAACCGAAAAAAACTAAAATTTTTTTTTTTTAAAAATCTCAAAAAAAGAAAGAAAAAAGCTGAAAAAAAAATTTCCCCAAAAAGGGGTTTAATTTTTTCCAAATAACGTTTTTAAAGGGGATAATTTTTTAAAACTTTGGATTTTTCTCTACTTCAATAATAACGGATTTTTTGGGGAAATTTAAAATCTTTTTAAAATTTTTTGGGTTTTTAAAATATATATCTAGCGTTTTTCTGAACCTAAAACCCCCATAAAAAAGTTTTCCCCTATCTTTTTTGTATTGATATTTACAACTGTATTTTATATAAAAAAAAGTAAATGCGGTGGACATAGTAAAAAATGACATTTAAAATTTTTTTTTAAAAAGAGACGCCCCCCCCCTTTTGGGGGGGCCCAAAAAAATTTTAAACTAGGTCTCGGGCCCATCTTCTTTTCAGACGCCTCCCCGGGAAAATTTAAAAAAAGGAAAATTTTTGAAGAAGAAAAAGGGAAAAAAACTAGTGGATTAGAGTGGGGAAAAAAGTTTTTTTATGGAAAAGGGGCCTGGTTCGGGCTAATTTTAAAAACTAAAAAATAAATTTAAAAGGGGGTTTTTGGATAAGGGTTTTTTGGACAAAGAAAAAAGCGTTTTTAAAAGGGGGTTTTCGAAGGGTTTTGGATTGTAAGACTTGGAGACGAAAGAAAACGATTGGGGTTTTTTTTAAAAAACCCCAGCTCTACTCCCCCCAAATCCGGGATCCCTCTTATGAAAGGTCCCCCTAAAAAAATCCCCTTTTTTAAAAAAATGGAAGGTTTTTGGGGGCCCCCTTTTTTCCCTAAGGGTTTTTTCCATCTTTTAAAAAAAAAAAAAGTTATGGGGGTTAAAAAATTTGGAAAAATTTCAATTTTTCCCCTTTTTTTTTTTTTAAAAATTAAAATTTCCCCCCTTTTTTGCTCAAAAATACTAATAAATAATTTTAAAAAATAAAATAACGCAAATTTTAAAAAGGGGGTTTTTTTGGGCGGTTTTGGTGTAAAATGTAAATTTTTTTTTTATTTTAAAATTTTTTTTTTTTATTTTTTTTTTTTTGTTTTATATTTTCAATTTTTTTATAAATAGACAATAATAATAGTGCTAAAAGGATCTCATTTTTTTTCAATTTTACAAAATAAAAAAAAAGGAAAGTCAAATTTTCATAAAAAAAAAACAAAATAAAAAAAACTATACATTAAAAAAAATTTTTAATTTTTCAAAAAGAAATACAAATAAATGAACTATTTAAAAAAAAAATTTTTTAAAAAATTTTTCAATTATTATTTTCTTTGGTTTAAAAAATAAAAAATTTAAAAAATTTTTTAAAATAATTTTTTGGGAAAATTTTTTAAAAAAAATTTTCTTTAATTTTTTCCCCAAAATTTTCTAAAAAATTTTTTAATTTGTTTTTAAAAAAATTTTTTTTAAAAACCCCTAAATTTTTTTAAAAAACAGAATATTCCCAAAAAATAAAAATTAATTTTTTTTTAAAATGTTTTTAAAAAATAATTAAAAAAATTTTTTTTAAATTTTTAAAAAATTTTAAAAAAGGGGGGAAAAAAAAAAATGGGAAAAAATTTTTAGCAAAAAAAATTAAAATTTAAAGGAATTTAAAAAAAAATTTTTTTTAATCTTTTTTTTTAAAAAATTTTTTTCCCAAAAGGGTTAAAATAAAACCCAAAAATTATAAAAAAAAATTGGGGTTATGGTTTTGGGGTTTTTTTTGGGAAAAAAAAAATTTTTTTTTTTTGAAAAAAAAACTTTTAAAAAAAAGGGTTTTAAAAGGAAAAAAAAAAAAAAAAATTTAAGAACAAAAAAAATTTCAGTCAAATTTAAAAAAAAATTTTTTTTTAAATTTAAAATTTTTTTTTTGAAAAAAAAACATAAAAAAAAAAAAAAAAAAAAAAAATTTAAAAAAAAAAAAATTTAAAAAAAAAAAAAAAAAAAAAGGTTTTTTTTTTTTTTTATTTAAAATAATAAATATATTTTTTAAATTTTTAAAAAAAATTTTTTTAAAATGGGGAAATAAATTTTAAATTTTTCCCCCCCAAAAAAAAAAAAATAAAAAATTTTTAAAAAAAAAATTTTTATTTTTTTTTTATTAAATTTTTAATTTTTTTTTTGGGTAAAATTATTAAAAAATTTTAAAAAAATTTTTAAAAACATAAAACATACGGGGTTTTTTTTGGGAAAATTTTTTAAAAAACTTTAAGAAAATTTTGAAAAAAACTTTTTAAAAAAAATTTTTTCCCCTTTTTGGTAAAATTTTGCCCCTTTGTAAGGGGTTTTTTTTTTTCAAACCCCAAAAAAATTTTTTTTAAAAAAAATTAATTAAAATAAAAAAAAACCCAAAAAATAGTTTACCCCAAAAAGAAAAAGAAAAAAAAATTTTTTTTTTTAAAAAAAAAAAATTTTTAAAACCCCCGTAAAAAAAATATTAAAACAAAAAAAAAAACATTAATTTTTAAAAAAAAAAAATTTTAAATCCAAAATTTTTAAAAATTTTTTTTTTTTTTTCCAAAAAAATTTTTTATTTTTTAAAAAATTTTTCCAATTTTTTGGGTTAAAATTTTTAAAAAAAAAATTTTTTTTTTAAAAATTTTTTTTTTTAAAAAAATTTTTAAAAAATTTTAAAAATTTTTTTTTTTTGGGAAAAAATTTTTTAAAATTTTTATAAATATTTTTAAAAATTTTAAAATTAAAATTAATTTTTTAAAAAATTTTTTAAAATTTAAAATTTTTTTTAATTTTAAAAGGGGGAAACCCCTTTTTTTAAAAAAAAAAATTTTAAAAAAGGGGTTTTATTTTAAAATTTTATAAAAAAAAAATTTTAAAAAAAAATAAAATTTTTTAAAAAGTTTTACCCAAAATTAATTTTGGGTACCATTTTTAAAGGAAAATTTTTAAAAAAGTTCCAAAAAAAAAAAACTTATTTTAAAAAAGGGTTTTTTAAAAAAACGGCAATTTTTCCCCCAAAAAAAACTTCTTTAAAAAAAATTTTTTGTTTTAATACCTTACCAAAAAACCCTTTTTAAAACTAGGAATAAAATTTTTTTTTTAAAAAAAAAAAATTAACCCAAAAAGGGAAATTTAAAAAACCTTTTTTTTATAAAAATTTAAAAGGGCCCCCCTTTTTTTTTAAGAAAAATTTTGTTCCAAAAAAATTTTTAAAAACCCCCTTTTTTTTTTTTTGTACCCAATTTCCTTTTTAAACCTTTACATTTTCCTTTTTTCAAACTTAAAGGGGGCCCTTTCCCAAATTTTG
>JAJSOM010000107.1:0-21264 GCA_023052935.1 Piezodorus guildinii
AAAAATTAATTTTAAAACTTAAATTGTTTTAAAATTTTTCAATTTGGAATTTCCCAAAAATTTTTTAAAAAATTTACTTTTAAATTTTTGTTTTTTCTTTTTTGTTAACTAAATTATTATAATAAATTTTTTTTTAAAATTTTAGGGTTTTTTAAATTCTTAAAGTTGATACTTAAATTTTTTATAAATTAATTTTTATATTTTTCAATTATGTTACAATTCAAAAATTTTTTTATTTAAAAATTTATTTTTTTTTAATTTTAAGAGGTTTTAAATTTAAATTTTAATGGAAAAATAAATTTATTTATAAAATTTCTTTTGTTAATTTAAAATTTTTGATACCAAAATTTTTTTGAAAAATTTTTTTATTTTTTCACTTGATTGCCCCAAAATTTTATTAATGAAAACATTTTTTAAATTTATTTTTTTTCATAAAATTTTAAATTTTTTAAAATTATTATGGAAAATAATTTTTATTTTTCAATATGAAGGTTCCAAAATTTAATTAAGGACTTGTGTAATTTGAATTTTTTAAGTTTAACTTAAAATTTAATCTAAAAATACTTTTGGAAATTTTGATTTGTTTTATTTCAATTAAAGGATCAACCATTAAAATTTATTATTATTGAAATAGGCTTGAAAATTTATTTAATATTATATGTTTAACTTAAAGTTTTAAACAAAAATACTTTTTAGGAAATATTTGATTTTTGATTATCTAAAAGTGTTGAACTTCAAATTTAATTTGTAAAAATATTTTAGCTGATAATTTTTTCTTTTAATATTTTTCAACTATAAAAGGATAAACCCAATTTTGAAATTTTAAAAAGGGATTGGTATTTTTCATTTTATTTCTTGAAGTTTACACATCAAATGTTTAATTAACTAAAAATACTCTTTGTAAATATTTTGTTTTTATATTTTTCAACTAAAGATAACCAAAATTTAGATATGTTAAGAGGATTGTTTTTCATTATTTTGCAATTGAAAATGTTTAATCTTAAAAATACTCTTTAGCTAAATTTTTCATCTTTTATAAATTTCAACTATAGGGACAACCTAAAATTTATTATTGGAAAAAGCTTGGTGTTTTTTCATTTCTTGAAGTTTTCACCAATGTTTATTCACTAAAAATATATTTAGGGAAAATTTTGATTTTTTATTTAATAAAGACACCCATTTAAATTTATAAAATTTGGGCTGTTTTTAAATTTAATTTTAACTGTGAAATCTAAATAAATTTATAATATTTTAAAAATTTGTTTTCATTAATAGTTGTCAATTGAAATAAATCTAAATTTTAAAAATGTTATTATAAATATTTTTCATTTTATTCTTATAATTAAAAATAACTATATAATACTTTTTAGTAAATATTGGATTTTTCATTAATTTCTAATAGGGAATCAATTAATTTCTAAAATTTTAAGATGGAATTTTTTTTTTAAATTTGCAATATATTCACTCAAATTTAATTTAAATATAGGGCATTTTCATTATATTTCAATTGAAGAGTTTTTATAATATTTGTAAATTTGGATTTTTTTCATTAAAATATGCAAGGAAATAATCTTTTAATTTAAAAAAGTGCGTATTTATTATTATTATGTTTCACTAAAGTTTTTATCTAAAATTGATTTTTAATAATATTTGTTTATAATTTGTAATTGAAATTCAACTTTAATTATCAAATAATAAGGAATTTTTATATTTTAAAGTTTTGAGATCAAATTAATTATAAATTTATTAGGAATTTTTTTCATTATATTTTTAAGTTTATCAATTAACTTACATAAAAATCTTTATGATTTTTAATATTTATTGTTTAATTAAGGATAACCTAAATTATTATAAAAAGATTTTTAGTTTAAAATTTTCAATTAACATTTAATTAAAATCCTTTAGCTGAATATTTTTGTATATGTTTAAATTGAAAATCAAAAAATTAATTACTAAATAATACTTTTTGAATTAATTTTGCAAGTTTATACAAAGTTTAATCACTAAATTTTTGCTAATATTAAACTTTTATTGTTTTCTTAAGGTTAACCAAATTTATAAGTAAAAAGACTTGTTTTAAATTCATGTATTTTTAATATTCAAAAATTTTTATAAATATTTTTATTTTTAAATTTTACATAAGTAAAAAATATTTTTGGAAATGACTTTTTTGTAAATTAAATTAAGTCAACTTATTATAAAATAATTTGTAAAATTTTTTCAAAATAATATTATTATCATTTATAATATTTTTAAAGTTTACATAAATTAATTGGTGTTTTCATGTAATTCTTGCAAGTGTTGACACTTCAAATGTTTAATTTGACTAAAAATACTCTTTTAGCTGGAAATTTTTTGCATCTTTTTATATGTTTCAAATATGATACAAATTTTTTTAAAAAACTTTCGATTTATTTATTTTAATAAGTTCCAAAAATTTTAGGAATATTTTTCTTAATTAAGTCACAAATTTATTTAAAATGTGTTTTTATTTTTTTTAACTAAAGTAACAAAATTTTTGTGGATTTTTCATAAAGTCAAAATAATTTATTTGAAAACTTTGATTTGCTTTTGTAACTAAAGTAACAAAAATATTTGAATTGTTTTATTAATTAAGGTACCTAATTATTAAAATTTTTCTGAATTTTTAGTTTATAAAATAAAATTTTGTAAAATATTGTTTTATGTAATTAAGTACTAATTTTTTTAAATAGAATTTTTTATATTTTAGTGTAATTAAGTTAATAATATTAATAATTTTTAATGTTTTCTAAAGGTACCTAATTTATTTGTAAAAACTCTTTTTGTATTTATTTATTATAAATACAAAAATCTTTTGTTGAAATGCTTTTTATGTTTTCTAAAGGTACCATTATTATTAAATATTGTGTATTTATTTAATTATAGAACTAATATTATTGAATAGATTTTTATGTTATTATACCAAATTTTAATTTATAAAATTTATATTTCATTTATTAAAACAAATTTTGTAAAATTGTTTTTAATAATTTAAGGACAAATGTTAATTTAAATATTTTTTAATTTTAATTTTTAGTTTAATAAGTACAAAATCTTATGGAAAATTTTTATTTTAAGGACACAAATTTTATTGTAAAATACCACGGTTTTTATCATTTAAGTTAACAAGGACCAAAATTATTTGTGAAATTGTTTTATTTTCTTAAGTACCAATTTATTAATATTGGTTTTCATTTTTATTTCACTAAAAAAATATTTATAAATTGTTAATGTTTCTAAAAGTACCAATTATTTATAAATAATTTTTAATTATTTCTAATGTTGCATAGTAATCAAAAATTTTTAAGTAAAATTATTGTTTTTAAATTTGAAGAGCAACAAATGTTTATTGTAAATATTATGTTTATTTTTTTAATTAACAATAAATTTATGTAAACTTGTGTTTATCTTAATGCAAAAGATATAAAATCTTTTAGGAATTGTTCATTATTAACTAATTAAAAAATTTTATAATTTTCATTAATTAAAATTTCTTATATGGTTTTATCAATGAATATTTTAATTTGTTGATTTGTTTTAATAATCCTAAATTTTATTTTTTATTTTTTTGAAAATTAATAAAATTTTTTATGATTTCTAATTTTACAAAAAAAAATTTTTAGGATTTTTTTTTAGTTTAAATAAGACAAAAAATCTTTTTTTTTTTTTCTTTTTTTGCTATTTTTTACTAATTTTTAATTTTGATCAATTTATATGAAGAAAATTTTTATGTAAAGTTGTGTTCATTAATTTTATTACAATTTTTTTGAAATATTTAGCTGAATTTTATTATATTTTAATAAGAGTAAAAATTTTAAGGTAAAAATTTTATAAATCTCTTTACTAAATTTATTTTAATTCTTAATTATTTTATTGGTATATAGGAATGTAAATTATTTTGAATGGACTTTTTAATAATTCTCTTTACAATTTTATTAATTCTACAAATTTCAATTTATATTGTAAAAGGATCTTAATATTATGTAAAATAAGTTTTTAAAATAATTTACTAATTTTGACTAAAATTTTTAATTTTTTTTTAATAATAAATTTATTAATTAAAAAGGATTTATGTAATTTGTTTAGTAATTTATAAAACTTTTGGAATTGATAATAACTATAAAGGTAAATTATTGTTTAAATTGTTTATAATTAATTTCATAATTTTTAAAATCTCTTTTAGTGAATATCATCATTTTTATATGGTAATTTTATAAAAGATTGTAATTGTTCGTAATTATATTTTTTTACTAATTAATTCATTATAAACTTAGTTAGTCATTATTTTAAATTTTACAAATTTATTATATTTTCTACTTATTAAGGGAAATTTATTAAAGATTTATTAATTTCTAATTTCTAATTTATTTATATTTTTAGAATAATATTTTAATTGGAATAACATTAATTTTTAAAAAGGTTTATTATATTTGCAATTCCCAATTATTTTATATTTTTTAAATTCATTTTATATTTAAAAGGTCCCCAAAATTTATATTGAAAGTTTATAATCTTTCTAATTAATTTAATTTTAGATATCTTTATTAAAAGAGGTCAATTTTTATTGTTAAATGTTTATTAAATTCTTGACAAATTTAATTTAAAAATTTTTAGAATTCATTTATGTTTATAAGAAGTCAAAATTTTTAATTGAAAAAGTTTTTATAATATTACTAATTTTTATTAATATTTTTAAAAATCATTTATTTTATTAAAAGGCACCTTTTATTGAAGGGGTTTTTATTTCTAATACTAATGTTATTTAATCTTTATAGCATCAATTAATGAAGGAAAATTTTATGAAGCGTTTCATAAATTTAAAAATTTATAATTTTTATATTTTACATTACATATAAGAAGGATTGTTTTTTTTTTTTTTTTTTTTTTTTTTTTTTTTTTTTTTTTTTTTTTTTTTTTTTTTTTTTTTTTTTTTTTTTTTTTTTTTTTTTTTTTTTTTTTTTTTTTTTTTTTTTTTTTTTTTTTTTTTTTTTTTTTTTTTTTTTTTTTTTTTTTTTTTTTTTTTTTTTTTTTTTTTTTTTTTTTTTTTTTTTTTTTTTTTTTTTTTTTTTTTTTTTTTTTTTTTTTTTTTTTTTTTTTTTTTTTTTTTTTTTTTTTTTTTTTTTTTTTTTTTTTTTTTTTTTTTTTTTTTTTTTTTTTTTTTTTTTTTTTTTTTTTTTTTTTTTTTTTTTTTTTTTTTTTTTTTTTTTTTTTTTTTTTTTTTTTTTTTTTTTTTTTTTTTTTTTTTTTTTTTTTTTTTTTTTTTTTTTTTTTTTTTTTTTTTTTTTTTTTTTTTTTTTTTTTTTTTTTTTTTTTTTTTTTTTTTTTTTTTTTTTTTTTTTTTTTTTTTTTTTTTTTTTTTTTTTTTTTTTTTTTTTTTTTTTTTTTTTTTTTTTTTTTTTTTTTTTTTTTTTTTTTTTTTTTTTTTTTTTTTTTTTTTTTTTTTTTTTTTTTTTTTTTTTTTTTTTTTTTTTTTTTTTTTTTTTTTTTTTTTTTTTTTTTTTTTTTTTTTTTTTTATCAGTGTTGTTAAGTAAATTGTTTTACATTTATTTTATGTTGCACTTAAATGTTTAATTTAAAAAATACTCTTTTAGCGGAATTTTTGGTTCATTTTATTGTTTTCAATATAAATCCAAATTCACTTAATTGTAAATAAGGACTTGTTTTATGAAATTTTACAAGTTTACACTTCAAATATTTAATGACTAAAAAATCTTTTAGCTGAAATAATTGATTATTTTTATTTTGTCAAATTAGAAGAGGTTCAACCTTACATATCATTGATATAAAAAGTTAGGTTTTAATGTAATTTCTAACAAGTGTTTGACTTAATGTTTAATGACTAAAATACTCTTTTGTGAATATTATCATCTTTTTATATTTTTAATATAGAAGAGGACAACCCAAAAATATTGATTTGGTAAAAACATGGTTTTTTATTTTTAATGTTGAATCAAATGTTAATCACTAAAATCTCTTTTAGCTAAAGTTTTTGCATTTTTATGTTCAACTTAAGAAGTGGACAACCAAAATTTATTGATATAGTAAATAAGGGATGTTTTTGTCATATTCTTGCAAGTTTAAAAGTTTAATTTAAAAATCTTTTTAGCTGAAATTTTGTCTTTTTATATTTTTCCTTAAGAGGACACCCAATGTAATTACTTAATTTGTTAAATAAGGGATTGGTTTTTCATATATTATTCAAGGTGGACACCCAAATTAATTATGAAATACTCTTTTGCTGGATTATTATATTTTTAATGTTCACTAAATGTAATTAAATATCATTTTAGCTGAATATTTGGATCTTTTTTTTTTTAATTAATTAAAGTACAATTTATTAATTTGAAATAAATACTTTTTTGCTAAAATTTTGCAGTTTTATTTTCAAATATGAAGGATCAATCCCAATCTTAAAATATTGTTATATTAATTGGTGTTTTAAAATCTCAATATTGACACTTAAATGTTTAATTTGACTAAAATACTTTTTATAAATTTTTGCATTTTAATTTCAATATAGAAGGATCAACCCATTAAGCTTGATATGGTAAATGGATTGTTTTATAATATTCAAGTGTTACAACTTAATTTTTTGACAAAAATTTTTTAGTATATTTTGTTTACATCTTTAATGTTTAATATAGAAGAATACCTTGTAAATATTATTGATTTGGTTTAAATAAGGGTATTTAGATCAACAAAATTTATTTGACATAAATGTTAATTTACTAAAAATACTCTTTTGAAGTTTTGACTCTAATGTTTAATTTAAATAAGGTCAACTTTACATATTATGATTTGTTAAATAAGGACTGGTGTTTTTCATAAATTCTTGATAGGTTGACATCAAATTTATTTCACAAAAATATCTTTAGCTGGAATGTTGCACTTTTAATGTTAATTTGAAAAAGGATCAACGCAAAATTTTGATTTTATGGAACTTAAGGGTTACTTAAATTATTATTTAATAAGTGTTTGATATCAATTTTTAATTTTGACACTAAAAATACTTTAGCTGGAATATTTTTATCTTTTATATTTCTTCTTAATGATCAACCCAAAAATCTTAATGATATTGAATAGGTACTTGGTTTTTTTTCATAAGTGTTACATTAATGTTAATTTGACTAAATAATTTACTAAAATTTTTCAATTTCTTTTATATGTGTCAATATAGAAAGGATCAACCAAATTTATTATTGGTAAATAAGGGACTTGTGTTTCATATAAATTTCTTGCAAGTGTTGACACTCAAATGTTTAATTTATAAAAATACTCTTTTAGCTGGAATATTTTTCATCTTTTATATGTTTTCAAATAAGAAGAGATCAACCCAAATATATTATATGGTAAAAAAGGGACTTGGTGTTTTCATTAATTCTTGCAAGTGTTGCCCAAATTTATTTAATTAAAAAATCTTTTCTAAATTTTTGCATCATTTTATTTTGTCAACTTAAGATACCAAAATCCATATTTTAATAGGGACTTGGGTTTTGTTTTCATCAATTTTGCCAATTTGTATTTCTAAATTTAATTTTACTAAAAATTTCTTTTTACTGATTTATTTAATTTTATATTTCAATAGAAGAGAAACCCAAATTTTATATTTAAAAGTTGATTGTTTTCATTAAATTTTTTGGGTTAACTTAATGTTAATTTGACTAAAAATATTTTTACTAGAAATTTTTCATCTTTTTATGTTTTCAATATAGAAGAGATAACCAATTTTATTATTGGTGAATAGGGACTTGATTTTTAATTATAAATCCGTTTACAGTCAAATATTTTTTGATAAAATATTCTTTTAGAAAATATTTCTAATTTATATGTGTAAATAAAAGGACACCTGTTTTTCATATAAATTTTGAAATGTTGGACACCTAAATGTTTAATATTTTCTAAAAATATTTTTACTGAATATTTTAATTTTTATAAATATTTTCACTTAAAGAGGATCAACTTATGTTTTCTATATAGGATGAGAAAACGGTACTTGTGTTTTATTCAGGTAATGCTTGGTTTCACTAAATTTTAATTTGACTAAAAATACTCTTTTAGTGGAATATTTTTGCAAATATTTTTATTTTTATCGAATATAAAGGGATCAACCCCAAAATTTTATATATGGAAATAAGCCTGGTGTTTTCATATATATTTGAAGTATGGGACATTAAGTTTTTAATTTATCTAAAAATTACTCTTTTAGCTGGAAATATTATACATCTTTTTAATGGTTTTCAATTATAAGAGGATCAACCCTAAAAATTATATCCAAAATATAAGGGAATGGTGTTTTATGTAAATTTCTTGCAAGTGTTGACACTTCAAATGTTTAATTTATAAAAATACTCTTTTAGATTTAATTTTTTATATTTTTTAAGTGTCAAAAAAGAGGATCAACCCAAAAATCTTATTGATATGTGAAATAAGGGACTTGGTTTTTCATGTCAATTTTACAAGTGTTGGCACTCAAAATGTTTAATTTTAAAAAATACTCTTTTAGCTGAATATTTTTGCATCATTTTTTATGTTTCATATAGAAAGGATCAACCCAAAAATTTATTATATGGTTAAATAAGGGACTTGGTGTTTTCATGTAAATTCTTGCAAGTTTGACCTTAAATTAATTTAAAAAATTACTTTTACAAAATACTCTTTTGCGAAATTTTTTGCATTTTATTTGTAATATAGAAGAGGATCAACCCAATAATTTGTATTAAATAAGGTAATTGTTGTTTAAATGTCATATTTCTTGCAAGTGTTGACACTTTAATGTTTAATTTACTAAAATACTCTTTTAGCTGAATATTTTTCACTTTTTATATGTTTTCAATATAGAAAGGATCACCAAATTTTAATGAAAAAGGATGGTGTTTATTATTCTTCAATTTACACTTAAATGTTAATTGACTAAAATCTTTTATAATTTTTCTTTATATTTCAACTTGAAAGGATCAACCAAATCATATATGTAAAAAGGGACTGTGTTTTCATGTATTCTTGCAAGTTGACCTCAATGTTTATTTACTAAAATATCTTTTAGCGAAAATTTATTCAATTTAGTTTAAATATAAAGATCAACCCAAAAACTTATATGTTAAAATAAATGTTTTCATTAAATTCTTGAAGTTTGACACTAAAGTAATTTGACTAAAAATACCTTTGCTGAATATTATCTTTTTAATGTTTCAACTATAGAAGAGGATCAACCCAAAATCTTATGATATGGTGAAAACTGGTGTTTCAGTTTCTTGCAAGGTTGAACTTCAAATTTAATTCTAAATACTCTTTTAGCGGAATATTTATTTTTTATTTTTCAACTAAGAAGAGGACACCAAATCATTGATGTAAAGGACTGGTTTTCATTAAACTTAGTTGACCTAATTAATCTAAATACTCTTTAGGAATTTTTGCATCTTTTTATATTTCAATATAATGTCAACCCAAACATTGATTTGTAAATAAGGACTTGTGTTTATAATTCTAGTTTGACCTAATTTTAATTTACAAATACTCTTACTGAATTTTTATCTTTATATGTTCATAAAAGAGGATCAACCAAATCTTATTAATGTAAAAATGGTCAATTTCTTCAAGTTTGACCTATTTAATTGCTAAAAACTCTTTAGCGAATTTTTGATTTTTTTATTTTCAATTAAAGAGATCAACCCAATTTGATGGTAATAAGGACTTGGTGTTCATGTAATTCTTCATTACCTCAAATTATTTACTAAAACCTTAGCGGAATTTTTGCATCTTTTAATTTTCATAAAGAGGTCAACCAAATTTATTATGTAAAATTGTGTTATTATTTCTCAAGTTTGACACTAATTAATTTGACTAATACCTTTTAGAATTTTTTCATCTTTTAATTTCAATTAGAGAGATCACCAAATTTATTATATGGTAAAAACTTGGTGTTTCTTAAATTCTTCAAGTTTGCACAATGTTTAATTTAAAAATACCTTGCATATTTCATCTTTTATGTTTCACTATGAGAGTCAACCTTTATATTGAAAAGGACTTGGTGTTCATTATTCTTAAGTTGCCTAATGTTTAATTCTAAATACCTTTAGCTGAAATTTCATCTTTTTATAGTTTTCAAAAGTCACCAAATATTTTGTAAAAAGTGGTTTCAAATTTCTTAAGTTGACTAAATGTTATTTCTAAAAATCCTTTGTGTTTTTATCTTTATATTTTTCACTATAGAAAATCAACCCCAAATCTTATTATTGGTAAAAAATTGTTTTCTATATTCTTGAAGTTGACCTAAATTTTATTACTAAAATCTCTTTAGTGAATTTCATCTTTTATGTTTCAAATAGAGAGTCAACCAAATCTTATTGTAAAAATTGGTGTTTCAGAAATCTTAGTTTGACATAATTTTTTTACTAAAAATATCTTACGGAAATTTTTTTTTTATTTCAATAGAAGAACAACCAAAAATTTATTATGTAAAAGGTGTTTTTTAATTGCAAGTTTGACACTAATTTTAATTCTAAAAACTCTTTTAGCTGAATTTTTTATTATATTTCAATATAAAGAATCAACCCCAAAAATTATTGATGGTAAATAGACTTGTTCTGAATTGCAAGGACATTCAAATTATTTCTAAAATCTCTTAGCGGAAATTTTTGCTCTTTAATGTTCAATTAAAGGATCAACCAATTTTTTGTAAAAAGACTTGTTAAATTCAATTACAATGTTAACTCATGTTTAATTTGACTAAAAATACTCTTTGCAAATTTTCATCTTTTATTTTTCAATTAAAAGTCAACCCAAACTTATATGTAAAAATTGTGTTTATTATTTTCAATTTGACACTTCAATGTTATTTGACTAAAATACTTTTAGCTAATTTGCATCTTTTATATTCATATAAAGAGGACAACCAAAAATATTAAAGTAAAAATTGTGTTATTATCTTAAGTTTTGACCTAATGTAATTTACAAAATACTCTTTTACTGAATTATTCATCTTAATGTTCATTAAAGAGATCAACCCAAATTAAAGGTAAAAATTTGTTTCATTAAATTCTAATTTGAAAATGTAATTGACTAAAATCTTTTTGCTGAATTTTATCTTTTAGTTTCAATAGAAAATCAACCATAATTATTGATATGTAAAAAGGACTTGTGTTTTCTGTATACTTGCAATTTTGACACTAAATTTAATTTACTAAAAATACCTTACGGAATATTTCATCTTTATGTTCACTAAGAGATCAACCCAAAATCTATTGATATTGAAAAAGACTTGTGTTTTATATTTCTTAAATTTGCCCTAATGTTTATTCTAAATACTCTTAGCTGGAATTTGATCTTTTATTGTTCAATAAGAGAGATCCCCAAAAATTTATTATGTTAAATAATTGGTGTTATAAAATTTCTTAATTTGCACTTAATTTATTACTAAAAATACTTTTTAGCTGAATTTTTCATCTTTAATGTTCAATAAGAAAGATCAACCCCAAAAATTTATATAGGTAAAAATTGTGTTTTCATTAAATTTTCAAGTTTGCACCAATTTTAATTACTAAAAATACTCTTAGCGGATTTTTCATTTTATATTCATATAGAGAGGATCACCCAAAATATTATGGTAAAAGATTGTGTTCAAAATTTCTTCAAGTTTGACTAAATGTTTAATTTACAAAATATCTTTTAGCTGGAATTTTTTCATCTTTAAGTTCATGAGGGTCAACCCAAATCTATTGGTAAAAAATGGTGTTCATTAATCTGAGGTTGACCTAATTTAATTACTAAAAATACCTTTTAGCTGGAATATTTTATCTTTTTATATTTCAATATAGAAGATCACCCAATATCATTATGAAAAATTGGGTTCATTTTCTTAAGTTAACTAATTTTAATTATAAAAATCTTTTAGCGAATATTTTTCTTTTTTTTTTTCAATAAAGAGGTCACCAAAATTTTTGATAGTGAAGACTGTGT
This sequence comes from Piezodorus guildinii, assembly GCA_023052935.1. Classification (NCBI taxonomy): domain Eukaryota; kingdom Metazoa; phylum Arthropoda; class Insecta; order Hemiptera; family Pentatomidae; genus Piezodorus; species Piezodorus guildinii. The sequence goes on from JAJSOM010000107.1 coordinate 11,978, forward strand.
TATGTATTTTAATGTTGCACTAATTTTATTCTAAATACTTTGCTGAATTTGCATCTTTTATATGTTCATATAAAGAGATCAACCAAAAATTTTATTGTAATAAGATTGTGTTTTCATTAAATCTAAGTTTACACTAATTAATTACTAAAACTCTTACTAATTTTCATCTTATGTTCATATAAAGAGGATAACCAAAAATTATTAATGTAAAAAATTGTTATTAATTCTACAATTTGACACTTTAGTTTATTTGACTAAAATACTCTTTAGCTGAAATTTTCATCTTTTATTTTCAATATAAAAGATCAACCCCAAAATCTTATTATTGGTAAAAATGTTTTATGTATTCTTCAAGGTTGACACTTAATTTTAATTTGACAAAAATACTCTTAGCTAATTTGCATCTTTTATATGTCAATATAGAAAGGATCAACCAATCTTATGATTGTAAAAAGGGATGGTGTTATAATTCTTCAAGTTGAATTAAATTTTAATTTACTAAAAATACTCTTTTATGAATTTTATCTTTTATTTCATTAGAAGAGACAACAAATCATTATTAAAATTGTGTTTCATGTAATTCTTCAAGTTGCACTAATGTATTTCTAAAATACCTTTTAGCTGGAATATTTTTCTTTATAGTTTTCAACTAAGGAACCCCAAATCTTATGATTGTAAAAAGACTTGGTGTTATTATTCTAAGTGTTGCCTAAATTTTAATTTACTAAAATCCTTTAGCGATATTTTTGCATTTTTTATATTTCCTAAGAAGGATAACCCAAAATATAATGGTTAAATAAGGATTGTGTTCATTATCTTAAGTGTTACACTAAAGTTAATTTACAAAATACCTTTTACGAATATTTCATCTTTTTATATTCACATAGAGGATCAACCCAAATCTGTTTAATAAGGGATTTTTTTATTTCTGAAGTTTGACACCTAAGTTTATTTACAAAATACTCTTTTAGCGAATATTTGCATCTTTATATTCAACTATAAAAGGTCAACAATCGATGGTAATAAGGACTTGGTTTATTATTCTTAGTGTGACACTCATTTTAATTTACAAAAACTCTTTTAGGGAAATTTTGCTCTTTATATTTTTCATTAGAAGAATCACCCAAAATTTATGTAAAAGACTTGGTTTATTAATCTTGAGTTGACCTAAATGTTTAATACTAAATACTCTTTTAGCTGAATTTTTTCATCTTTTATTTTTCAACAAAAAGGTCAACCCAAAATCTTGATTGGTAAAAGGGACTTGGGTTTTTTTAAATTTAGTTGCACCTAAATTTTATTCTAAAATATCTTAGTGGTATTTTGATTTTTTATGTTTCATAAGAAGAGGATCACCCCAAAATTTATTGATTTAAATAAGACTTGGTGTTTAATTTTCAAGTTTGACTTAAATGTTATTTCTAAATACTCTTAGCTGATTTTTGATCTTTATATGTTTCAAGAAAGATCAACCCAAATCTATTGTAATAAGGGACTTGGTTTTATAATTTCAAGTTAACTTAATTTATCTTTTTATATAGTTTTCAACTATAGAAGAGGATCAACCCTGTAAATATCTATTGATTTGGTAAAATAAGGGACTTGGTGTTTTCATATAAATTTCTTGCATGTAGTTGACACTTCAATGTTTAAATTTGACTAAAAATACTCTTTAGCTGAATATGTTTGCATCTTTTTATATATTTTCAGCTATAGAAGAGGATCAAACCCAAAAATCTTATTGAATGGTGAAATAGGGACTTGGTGTTTTCATGTCATATTCTTGCAAGTTTTGACACTCAAATGTTTAATTTCACTAAAAATACTCTTTTAGCTGGAATATATTTTGCATCTTTTTATATGTTTCAACTATAGAAGAGGATCAACCCTGTAATATCATTGATTGGTAAAATAGGGACTTGTGTTTTCATATAAATATTCTTGTAAGTGTTGACACTCAAATGTTTAATTTACTAAAAATACTCTTTTAGCTGGAATATTTTTGCATCTTTTTATATGTTTTCAAATATAGAGAGGATCAACCCAAAAATCTTATTGATATGGTGAAATAAGGGACTTGGTGTTTTAATGTAAATTTCTTGAAGTGTTGACACTTCAAATGTTTAATTTGACTAAAAATACTCTTTTAGCTGGAATATTTTGCATCTTTTTATATGTTTTCAACTATAGAAGAGGATCAACCCCATAATTCTTATTGATATGGTGAAGAAGGGACTTGGTGTTTTCATTAAATTTCTTCAAGTGTTGACCTAAATGTTTAATTTGACTAAATAATACTTTTTAGCTAATATTTTTGCATCTTTTTATATCTTGTCAAACTATAGAGGAGGATCATCATCAAATATCTTATTGATAAGTGAAATAAGGGACTTGTGTTTTATGTCAATATTCTTCAAGTGTTGACACTTTAATGTTTAAATACTAAAAATCTCATTTATAGCTGAATATGTTTGCAAATCATTTATTGTTTCATATAAAGAAGGATCACACTTAAATATTTAATTTGTGAAACTATTAGGGATTGGTGTTTTCATTAATATGTTTGTCAAGTATGACAACTCAATGTTTAATTTACTAAAATTTCTCTTTTAGGGAATTTTTTTGCATCTTTTTAAGTTTGAACTTAAAGTGAATTTACCAAAAATCTTTTTAGCTAAATAAGGGAATTTGTTTTCATATCAATTTCTTGCAAGTGTTGACACTTAAATGATAATATTACAAAAATATCTTTTTAGCTGAATATTTTTGCATCTTTTTAATGTTTTCTCAATATAGAAGAGTTTAACTTAAAAATCTATTATATTGGTAAATATAGGACTTGGTGTTTTCATTCAATTTTTAAGTTTGAACCAAAAATTTTTAAATTTACTAAAAATACTCTTTTAGCTGGGAAAATTTATTGCATCTTTTATATTTGTAAATAGAAGAGGTTTACCTAAAAATTCTTTTGAAATTATGCAAATTTGGATTGGTTTAAATGTCAGATTTCTTCAATTTGACACTTCAAATGGTTAAAATTGACTAAAAATACTCTTTTAGCTGAATATTTTTGCATCTTTTATATGTTTCAATATAGAAGAGGATCATCGCAATATCTTATTGATATGTGATAATTAAGGACTTTGGTGTTTTCATCAAAATTTCTTGAGTATTGGTAATTAAAATTTTAATTTTCTAAAATATCTTAGCTGAATATTTTGATCTTTTAATATGTTTTCAAATAAGAAAAATACCCAAATAATCTTTTTGATTGTTAAATAAGGACTGGTGTTTCATCTAAAATTTTTAAGTGTTGACATAATGTTTATTTTAAAAATACTCTTTTAGCTAAATTTTTGACATCTTTTATTTGTTCAAAATATAAGGGAAATATTTCTCTTTATAAATTTCATTATTGGTAAAAAATAAATTGTTTGTAAAAATCTTCAAGTTTTACACTTAAATTTTAATTTGAACTAAAAAATCTTTTAGCTGAATAATTTTTTGCATCATTTTTATATGTTTTTCAATATTAGAAGGGATCAACCCAATAATCTTATTATATTGGTAAATAAGGGACTTGGTGTTTTTCATGTAAATTTCTTGCAAGTGTTGACACTTCAAATGTTTAATTTTGACTAAAAATACTCTTTTAGCTGAAATTTATTTGCATCATTTTTATAGTTTTCAACTATAGAAGAGGATCAACCAAAAATCTTATTGATAGGTGAAAAATAGACTTGGTGTTTTCATGTAATTTCTTGAAGTGTTGACACTTCAAATGTTTAATTTGACTAAAAATACTCTTTTTAGCAGGAATTTTTTGCATTTTTTATATTTTCACTATAGAAGAGGATCAACCCAAATTTATTGATATATGTGAAAAAGGGACTTGGTGTTTTCATGTATATTTCTTGAGTGTTGACACCTCAAATTGATTTTAATTTTCAACTATAAAGAGGATCAACCCAAAAATCTTATGATATAGTGAAATAAGGGACTTGGTGTTTTCATGTCAATTCTGCAAGTGTTGACACTTCAAATGTTTAATTTTACTAAAAATACTCTTTTAGCTGGAATATTTTTGCATCTATTTTATATGTTGTCAACTATAGAAAGGATCAACCCGTAAATATCATTTGATATTGGTAAATAAGGTGACTTGGTGTTTTCATAAATTTCTTGCAAGTGTTGACACTAAATGTTTAATTTGACTAAAAATACTCTTTTAGCTGGAATATTTTTGCATCTATTTATATGTTTTCAACTATATAGAAGAGGATCAACCCAAAAATCTTATTGATAAAGGTTTAAAGAAGGACTTGGTGTTTTCATGTAAATATTCTTGCAAGTGTTGACACCTCAAATGTTTAATTTGACTAAAAATACTCTTTTAGCTGGAATATTTTGCATCTTTTTATATGTTTTCAACTATAGAAGAGGATCAACCCGAATAATATCATTGATATGTGAAATAAGGGACTTGGTGTTTTCATGTAAATTTCTTGCAAGTGTTGACACTTCAAATGTTTAATTTGACTAAAAATACTCTTTAGCTGGAAAATTTTTTGCATCTTTTTATATGTTTTTTAAATAGAAGAGGATCAACCCAAAAATCTATTTTATATGTTTAAATAAGGGGCTTGGTGTTTAAAAGTCAATTTTTTCAAGTGTTGACACCTTTTAATGTTTAATTTGACTAAAAATACTCTTTTAGCTAAAATTTTTGCATCATTTTTATATGTTTCAACTATAGAAGAGGATCAACCCAAAATTTATTGATATGGTAAATAAAAGGACTTGGTGTTTTCAATGTTAATTTCTTCAATGTTGAACACTTCAAATGTTTAATTTGACTAAAAATACTCTTTTAGCTGGAATATTTTATCATCTTTTTAAATGTTTTCAAATATAAGAGGATCAACCCCAAAAATCTTTGATATGGGGAAAAAGGACTTGGTGTTTTCATGTCATATTCTTGCAAGTGTTGACCCCTCAAATGTTTAATTTGACTAAAAATACTCTTTAGCGGAATATTTTTGCATCATTTTATATTTTCAACTATAGAAGAGGATCAACCCCAAAAAACTTATTGATATGGTGAAAAAGGGGCTTGGTGTTTTCATGTCATTTCTTGAAGTGTTGACACCTTCAAATGTTTAATTTGACTAAAAATACTCTTTTAGCTGAAAATATTTTGCATCTTTTTATGTTTTCAACTATAGAAGAGGATCAACCCAAAAATTTATTGATATGGTAAAAAGGACTTGGTGTTTTCATGTAAATCTTGCAAGTTTGACCACTTCAAAAGTTTAATTTACTAAAAATACTCTTTTAGCGAAAATATTTTTTGCATCATTTTTATTGTGTCAATATAGAAGAGGATCAACCCAAAATCTTATTAAAATGTTTAAAATAATTGGTGTTTTCATATTAATTTCTTCAAGTGTTGACACCCAATTTTTTAATTTGACTAAAAAATAAATCTTTTAGCTGGAAATTTTTTGCATCTTTTTATATGTTTCAATATAGAAGAGATCAACCCAAAAATCTATTGATTGGTAAATAAGGGACTTGGTGTTTTAAAAGTAAATTTCTTGCAAGTGTGGACACTTCAAATTTTAATTTGACTAAAAATACTCTTTTAGCGGAATATTTTTGCATCTTTTATATGTTTTCAACTATAGAAGGATCAACCTGTAAATTCATTGTTTGTTAAAATAAGGGACTTGTGTTTTCATGTCAATTCTTAAAGTGTTGACCCCTTCAAAAGTTTAATTGACTAAAAATACTCTTTTAGCTGGAAAAATTTTTTTGCATCTTTTTATAGTTTTCAAATATAGAAGAGGATCAACCCCAAAAATTTTTTTTGATATGGTTAAAAAGGGATTGGTTTTTTTCAATTAAATTTTTCTTGCAAGTGTTGACAAATTTAAATGTTTAAAATTTTACTAAAAATACTCTTTTAGCTGAAAATTTTTGCATCTTTTAATGTTTCAAATATAGAAAGGAAACAACCCAAAAATCTTATTGATATGGGGAAAAAGGGGCTTGGTGTTTTCATGTAAATTTCTTGCAAGTGTTGACACTTTAAATGTTTAATTTGACTAAAAATACTCTTTAGCTGGAATATTTTTGCATCTTTTATAGTTTCAAATATAGAAGAGGATCAACCCCAAAAATCTTATGATAAAGGGTTTAAAAAGGGACTTGGGGTTTTCATGTAAATTCTCAAAATGTTGGACACTTCAAATTTAAAATTTTTAAAAATACTCTTTTAGCGGAATATTTTTGCTCTTTTTTTATGTTTTCAACTATAGAAGAGGATCAACCCAAAAATCTTAAATTTATATGGGAAATAAGGGACTGGTGTTTTCATTAATTCTTCAAGTGTTGACACTTCAAATTTAATTACTAAAAATACTCTTTTAGCTGGAATATTTTTGCATTTTTTTATATTTTCAAAATAGAAGAGGATCAATCCCAAAAATCTTATTAATATGGAAAATTAAAAAATTTTTTGTTTCATTAATTTTTTGCAAGTTTGACAACTTAAATGTTTAATTTGACTAAAAATACTCTTTTAGCTGGAATATTTTTGCATCTTTTTTATGTTTCAACTATAGAAGAGGATCAACCCAAAAATCTTATTGATTGGTTAAATAAGGACCTTTGGGGTTTTCATTAAATTCTTGCAAGTTTTTGACCCTCAAATGTTTAAATTTACTAAAAATACTCTTTTAGCTGGAAAATTTTGCATCTTTTTATATATTTTCACTATAGAAGAGGATCAACCAAAAATTTATTGAAAATGGTTTAAATAAAGACTTGGTGTTTCATGTCAATTTCTTGCAAGTTTGACACTTCAAAAGTTTAATTTTACTAAAAATATACTTTTAGCTGGAATATTTTTGCATCTTTTTATATGTTTCAAAAATAGAAGAGGATCAAACCCAAAAATCTTATTAAAATGGTTTAAATAAGGCTTGGGGTTTTAAAAATAAAATTTTTTACAAGTTTGAAAACTTCAAAAGTTTAATTTGACTAAAAATACCTTTTAGCTGAAATTTTTTCATCTTTTTATATGTTTCAACTATAGAAGAGGATCAATCCCAAAATCTTATTAAAAATGGTGAAAGAAAAATTGGTGTTTTCATTAAATTTCTTGCAAGTTTGACAACTTAAATGTTTAATTTGACTAAAAATACTCTTTTAGCGGAATATTTATCATCTTTTTTTATGTTTTCAACTATAAAGAATCAACCCCAAAAATCTTATTGATATGGTGAAAGAAGGGACTTGGTGTTTTCATTTTAAATTCTTGCAAGTTTGCACCTAAAATGTTTAAAATTTCTAAAAATACTCTTTTAGCTGGATATTTTTTGCATCTTTTTATATGTTTTCAACTATAGAAAGGATCAAACCCCCAAAAAACTTATTGATTTGGTTAAATAAGGGACTTGGTGTTTTCATTAAATTTCTTGCAAGTTTTGACCCTTTAAATTTTTAATTTCACTAAAAATACTCTTTTAGCTGGGAAAATTTTTGCATCTTTTTATATTTTTCAATATAGAAGAGATCAACCCCAAAAATCTTATTGATATGTTAAATAAGGAAATTGGTTTTTCATTAATTTCTTGCAAGTTTTGACCTTCAAATGTTTAATTTACTAAAAAATACTCTTTTAGCTGGAATTTTTGTATCTTTTTATATGTTGTCAATATAAAAGAGATCAACCCAAAAAAATCTTATTGATATGGTGAAATAAGGAATTGGTTTTTTTAAAGTAAATTCTTGCAAGTGTTGACACCTCAAAGGGTTTTAAATTTTACTAAAAAACTCTTTTAGCTGGAATAATTTTTGCATCTTTTATATGTTTTCAACTATAGAAGAGGATCAACCCCAATAATCTTATTGATATGGTGAAAGAAGGGACTTGGTGTTTTATGTAAATAGCTTGCAAGGGGTTGACACTTCAAATGTTTAATTTTACTAAAAATACTCTTTAGCAGGAATATTTTTGCATCTTTTTATATTGTTTTCAAATATAGAAGAGGATCAACCCCAATATCATTGAAAATTTTTAAATAAGGGACTTGGTGTTTTCATGTAAATAGCTTGCAAGTGTTGACACTTCAAATGTTTTTAATTGACTAAAAAAAACTCTTTTAGCGAATATTTTTGCATCTTTTTATATGTTTCAAATATAGAAGAGATCAACCCAAAAAATCTTATTGATTGGTGAAATAAGGGAATTGTTTTTTTAATGTAATTTTCTTGCAAGTGTTGACACTTCAAATGTTTAATTTGACTAAAATACTCTTTTAGCTGAATATTTTTGCATCTTTTATATGTGTCAACTATAGAAGAGGATCAACCCAAAAATCTTATTGAATATGGTAAAAAGGGACTTGGTGTTTTCATGTCATATTCTTGCAAGTGTTGACCCCCTCAAATGTTTAATTTACTAAAAATACTCTTTTAGCTGGAATATTTTTGCATCATTTTTATATGTTTTCAACTATAAGAAGAGGATCAACCCCAAAAATCTATTGATATGGTGAAAAAGGGACTTGGTGTTTTCATGTAAATTTCTTACAAGTGTTGCACCTAAAATGTTTAAATTTTCTAAAAATACTCATTTTAGCTGGATAATTTATTGCATCTTTTATATGTTTAACTATTGAAGAGGATCAACCCCAAAAATCTTATTTATTTGGTTAAATAAGGGACTTGGGTTTTCATATAAATTTCTTGCAAGTTTGACCCTTTAAAGTTTGAATTTTACTAAAATACTCTTTTAGCTGAAAATTTATTTGCATCATTTTATATGTTGTCAAATATAGAAGAGGATCAATCCCAAAAATCTTATTAATATGGTTAAATAATTAAATTGTTTTTTTCATATAAATTCTTCAAGTATTGGCAACTTAAAATGTTTAAAATTTTCTAAAATACTCTTTAGTGGAATATTTTTCATCTTTTTTTATGTTTTCAATATAGAAGAGGACAACCCCAAAATCTTTTTGATTGGTTAAATAAGGACTTGTGTGTTTTCATTAAAATTTTTTGCAAGTTTTGACCCTTCAAATGTTTATTTACTAAAAATACTCTTTTAGCTGGAAATTTATTTGCATCTTTTTAAAGTTTCAAATATAGAAGAGGATCAACCCAAAATCTTATTAAAATTTGGTTAAATAAATTGGGGTTTTTCATTAAATTTCTTGCAAAATTTTGAACAAATTAAATGTTTAATTACTAAAAATACTCTTTTAGCTGGAATATTT